>JAOUQW010000004.1:16699079-16710183 GCA_028565825.1 Olivaichthys viedmensis
CAGGAAAACATGGGCGCATTTCCAGATTTCATATTCATGTATATTTATAGATTCTGGCATTTTTAATGAAGGTAAATGTGTAGAGATGTTCCTAAGTCATTTTAGTTGTTTCTTGAGGATTAAAAAAAAGAAACCATATTAAACAATTTATCATTCTACATAGATGATTTTTAATGGTATAAAATTACATGTCCAGGGCTACTTGAACTCACTTATGGCTTATGGCTTAAGATACATAGGACTCTTTAGTTCAGGCACTTTATACCCTCATCAACACCTATATGGCACATGAACATAATTACAGAAAATCATTCTTTTTAAACTCCATTAAAGCCCACTCTAGTTTTTCTGGGTCCTGTGGGGAGTGGGCCACCCAGTGAGATGCCTGACTTATGATCATGTCGTCATTATGTCCACTCTGCCTGGATACCGTGATAAGATTGCTTGTAGCAACAGCGTGGGTCTGCCTCCCTCACGGTTCAGGAAAAAAGAAGGCCAAGTGTGGGAATTTACAATCGGCCTAAAACACATAATTCTACAGCCCTAAAATCCTCTCCTCTAGGAGAATACTGTCCTCCTTCTTCCTTTCCTTTCCATCTCTTCATCCATCTTTCCACCAGCTGACATTTAAGACTTACGTTCTGATCACTGTGTCATTTATTAAATATTCTCTTAACTTAATAAGAATCATTTCAACCAGACATCCCAGTGATCACTACCTATCTACACTTGGCTTTTCTAGTTCTAATTTATTATATAAGTTATGTAAAATGCACCTAACAAACATTGTACGTGCACACCCCTCCCCTTCTGCGTTTTTTTGGTTTTGCAGTACGTGTTAATGATTGCCTGCCAGTATGACTTCCACAAACTGGCAGAAGGAACTTTACAGAATATTCCAGGTCATGCACCGAGTTCTTAATGAGTTTACACTGTGAATCTGACAAGGTGTCTCCCCCCTATCGACAGCCATGTTGCGTTGTCGCTTTCAGTTGAGTTCTCACGATGACGGGGCTAACATTCTCATTGCTGCCTTTACCAGGTAAAGTGTCACTTCTCATTCTGTATCTGTCAATCAAACCGTACACCTGTCTTCACTGGATGCATGGGTAGGAAGGGAGGAGCCTCGGAACCAGCGATACAGAGATACATTTGTGTATATATTTATTTAGCACTTGTTTATATTATTAATTCATGATGCAATTCAAGCAACTAAGAAGTTGAGGATTAAGGGCCCAGTGGTGGGACTGTCCTGAGATTTGAAATTGCACACTTCCAGTCACAAGCTCAGCTCACACTCTTACTACTGCCCCGTCTGTCTCGCTGCTTTTGTGTGTAAAGAGCCACTTTAGTTAAGAGTATGTGTGTGTGTGTTAGTGTGTGAGCATTTGTCTGTTTGCTTCATGCTGTAAATATGCTTGTATGTAAACTCAAAATGCCATCTGATGTAATGGCTTCAGTTTAAAAGCTTTGTGCCTTAGTATGTGTCTTAAGTTCTGCAGTACACTAAGAAATTTCAGCCAGGGCAATTATGTGCTAATGGAATTTTAAAACAGGACTGGAGAACTACATTCATCAGCACGTGATGCCCAGCCTTTTTCCTTCATTATTCAACCTGAATTGTGTTATTGGAAAAAAGGATAGAATTATTTTTTTAATATAATTGTGGAGGGGGGAAAAGGTGAACAGAAATCTCTTCCTCCTGCTTTAACACTAAAATTACTTGCTGTGGCAGGCTGGGAAATGAATCGCTCTGGTGCCCATGTGTGTGATGTATTTGATTGAGTTTGGGTGAAATCCTATAAGTTCTGTATTGTGGACTGATGGACCAGCAGCTGCTGAAAGAAAAATACAGTACATCAGAACCATGACTGCATCAGAAAGCCACCAATAGCATACACTTTAGGCACCCACTTATTTTAGTACTAATGATAATGAATTGTGTTTAACATTGATTTATTGTAGTGTGTTTGTTAGTTTGCTGTATCCATGACTAAAGATCAAATTATTCAGTGGTATTGTCAAGAGCAGCTCAATTTGCACTATTACTTCCTCTGGGTCTGTTGACTTTTACCAGCCTGGGAAGGCCTTCGTGGGGCATTATTTTCAGTGGGGAACAAAGGATGCTGTCCATCCAGAGCAACATTCTTGCCGTTATTGGTAAAGGCCAATTCAGCAGCAGCAGCTAGTGTGATCAATGAAGTGTGGTGCCCCAGCAGAGAGGGAGTAACACCCGCTATGGTACTCTGCAGGCCCTGCAGCATTATCATCAGTGCATGAGTCACTCAGCTCTGCCTTTTAAACACTGCTTCAAGTGTTGAGATTGACGGAGCTCTAATAGAGCTCTAAGTTTCAATTTCTCAGCTGTACTCTCCCTCTCTCTGTTCTCCTCCCTTTTGTTCTCCTTTCCTCAAAAACTGTCTTGCATTCCTGACATTTGGGTCCATTTTTATGTGTTTAACAAAGTTGGTTAATGTTTTTAAAGAATCCTAGCAGAGAGTATGTGTTTTGTGCATGTTTAATAGAGAGAAGAAGAGGGAGAGATGTTTTGATAGAAGGAATTTTGTTAGCCATTAAGTAGCTCAAGCCATAATACCATCAGGTATTGCGTAGGGCAGCATGAGAGAGAGGAGAATAAATTATTAAGCATGCCTGTCTGGATTTCAGAGTAATCACCATCCATTTTTCCTCATTGTTTTCAATACTCTGCTTTCTTTTGCTCCAAATGGTTGCTAGGTTTTCTTCTTTCGAATGTAGAGACTGCTTTGAACTAACTGTTAGAGAACTGGAAGACTAGGCATATTTTTACCGAACTGATTGCTCATTTGCTAAAAAGTGAAAGATTGTTCCTCTGAGAAACTTGCTCTTTGATGTCTGATTTCAAATGCTTTCCATTCCTTTCTAGGATATATGAGATGTGCGTTATCATTGGCAAGTCTGTTGCTTTTCTGGCCATGTTTTTTAAATACACGCTAAGAACTGAGTTCATAAAGGGCATTAGTCCCAATAGGGGGCTGAAATATGTCTCCACATCTTTTTTCCATGGACGCTCCTCTCTCCGTCTGTCTGTCAGCCGTTTCATCTTTATCCGCTAATACAAACACGACATATCTGCCTTTCTTTTCACAGCTGCCTAATTTGCAATCTGTCTCAGCTCTGACTTGCTAGTCATATATAATACTTTCAGATGCATTAGCCTATATCACAGGAGTACAGAGCCAATATTAGCATGCTACCCTAAAGTAATAAAGCGCCGTTAGCTGCTGCTGTTTGATTTCCCTTGGCTTAAATTTTAGCCATGCTCAAAAAGTGGTTTAGCCCCTCTCGCCGTACGACACGTGGCTTTCTTTATTGAATCCCTGCCATTTCCACTGCAGTGCTAACTCGATAAGTTGAAGCAAGGCTATATGAATATGACTGTCGGGTGTTTCTCAGTAGAGTCAATTATAAGCAGCAGAGCCAGCTTTCGGGTTGCTCAGTGGCTTTCCCCATGCTCTGTCAGTCTAAAGCCGAGGCTTAGACATCAGCCCACCCGGGCAGAGACGTGAACTGGTGCACCAAAGAGGATTAACAAAGGAAAGGGGGCCAAACGGGGGTGCACCCTTCTTTCTAGATATTGCTCCAGCTTCTCTCAATGTCTGTTTCTGCATTCAGGCTATACGTTATTACCAGTGACAGCCACACCCCCCATATAATTTTCCATGGCCAGAAAAAGACAGATAATGCATTCAGCCCCTCTCTGTAGGGGAAGAGAGAGCGAGCGTTGAGGGAGAAGGAGAGGAAACAGACAGACAGAAGGCGGGAGGGCAGAGAGGTGGATGTCTTTGTCAGGCAGCCTGCTGTAGATCTTGTTGGCGTGGCTCTGTTAGTCCCCTAGTGTTATTCGAATTAGCAAAAGAGCAGTGTGTGCTGAGTCCACAGGTGTTCCCAGTGCCAGTTTGTTCAGCATGGCAAGTGATTAATCAGACTAATAACAGCTGATTGCGCACAGTTTTGATTACCAGTGTCGGATAACTTCTCAGACTAAGCTATGCTATCTGTACTTCTGTGATCGGAATATCATGAGTTCAAATCCCAGGACTGACTGAGAACCTCTGTTGGGCCCTGGAGGAAGACCCTCAACTCTCAACGTATCAGGTGCATGCTTGGATTGTGTCCTGTCTTGGGATGAAAGCGTCTGCCAAATGATTAGATGCAAATGCAAATAACAGCATATCACTCAAATATCCCCTCACATTATTGCAGAATTCCAAAATGAGCCGACATTGTCCTTAACCGGTTTTGAGATTACGGCTTCTCAACACTAGACCTCAAGAAAAAAATACTTCTTTTAGCACTGTATGATGGGAACCAAGAAACACACCCTAACATTATCCATTGCCGCATAACTGACAGAGCAACAAACCCCAGTGCATTTCCTACAGCCCCCCCTGGGTCTCTTTGCCCCCTCAGTTCAGAGCTATGAGTGCTGTCTCTGCTCCCATTCTCTTTAATACAGCTCACAGAGAACAGAAGATGAGACTGTACCATCACAGCAGGAGCTCTCTCTCTCTCTACTGTTCTCTCTCTCGTTCTCTCGCTCTCCCTCCCTCTCAGATCCTAATGACACATGGTTCATACGCAGTTCCAAAAGACTGAGACAAAGCCAAATCAAACGCTGATACTTGCGAGGAGGCTTGTCACAGATAGTTATTGAGCACTGCCGCCTCGTCAAACAGAGCTGATGTGATTTACAGGTACACACGCAGTGGGGACAGAAAAAGGGACCCGAAAGATAGAATGAAAGTCTTAACCCAGATTGCCCTTTGTTTAGTGCTAGAACTGTGTGAAACTATGCAGAGTTCACCAGACAGCTGGATCTGAAGTGCTTGTTGCAGGTGGTTGCAAAAACAGCTGTTGCCCAGGTGTGCCAAATCAGGTCACCCCAATATATTTTAGTCATGCTAGCAGGTTCACTCACTGGCTCTGCTTGTCACTTTTAACGAGCCCAGTGTAACATAGGTTTTAAGTGGAACAGAGCAGAAGTGGACATAGATATTCTCATAACTTATAATCCAGCCTGTTACATGTGGAGTACTGTGGAGAAAATGTGTGTATGCACATGCACGTGCCTGTGTTTGTTCAGAAAAACAATGCATGCCGCAATGAGCATGCGGCTCATGCCTCAGTAGGCACGGGGATCACATTTCCCATGTAAACCTGCGGCCCATCACGCTCCTATTAGTATGCTCCCTGTGTGTGTGCTGAATGAGCTATAACGCTAGAGTGTCTGCTGCCCTCACTAACTTGACTCATTTCATCTACGCTTTCTCATTCTCTTTCATTCTCCTGTTGTTCATCTCACTAAAAGATTCTATTGTTCTGCTAGATCTCATCTGCTCATGGCCCACGACCCTTCCAGAAGAATATTACTAGTTTAAATTGATATACAAGTGACATTATGTCTCTTACATGAGGAGTTTCCTCAGTGTGCAACACCACTCTGTAGTGAACTCTGTAAGACTAGCCATGGGTTCTAGGTGTAATCTGCATCAGATAGGATTTGAATCTGACATGGCTGCCATTCATCAAAACCTCTTTAATGATGAAGGTTTAATTATGGGGATGATCCTGAGCCTGAACCTCCATAAGGAGCTCCAGACTCGATGGGAATATCTTGTTCTCACCTCATCTTCTGATAACGGACTGAAGCCAATTGACCTCCACACAGACCGATTAACTGCCTCTCCTTTTTCTTTAATTATTGCTATTTTCACATGTGTTTTTGTATGCATGTATGTGTGAGGTGAAGGCAGCGAACTAAAGACGATATAGGTAACCAGCTGTTGATGCCTGAGTGTTGGATGCAGCTTGCAACTCACCTCACACTTTATATCATCTCTGATCAAAGCCTGCAGCACACTCCACACTAGTATTACTGCTGTGCCTCACATACAGAGAGAAAGAGAGAGATGCAGAGGGGAGTCAGCTAGGCTGCTGCATTGTGCTGGCTGCTGATCACGTGCTCCATTTACTTGTTTGTGTTTAGCTTTGTTTCGTCTTTATCTGTGTTCTCGGTGTGTACCGTAGAGGTAATTGCAGGTGGAGCGCTGCAGGGAGTCACCGTGCACGTTGAGGAGTCTGACTCTGGCTTTTGTCTCTCTGGCTTCCAGATTAAAATATAAACAGAGAAGAGGGGAGCCATGTTGCTGTGAACAAATTAGGACCGCAGTGTGCACACTCTTTTCACAACCTCTGTGTCTGAGCGTGTGGGAACAATGTAAGATCTGGCTTTGTCTGGCAGTTATGTGTGTGCATGTTTCATCCCATTCTTTGTGTGTCCTTGATTGTATATGTATAGCAATCTTGGGAATACTGCATCCATGTTATGGCGGACGAATCCTTATAACTGGGTAGGGGTGGGCAAAATTCATGATACGATAACCATACAACCCCATATCACTTTTCTTGGTATATATCGTGGAATCTGCTTACAGCTAGTGATGGGCATGAGTAGTCAACTAATCAAGTACTCGTTATGTAACCACCTGATTTGAAAATACTACTCGAAATTTGCAAATTGATTTTACTGATGTATTACAAAATGTATTAAATCAGCTGCCTAGTTTTTGACACTTATCCTAGAAAATGTTATGCTTCTGTTGTTTTTTCTTTTTTTTCTCTTTTCTCTAACACAATGGCAGTAGAATTGAATTGAATTGTATTGAATTGTTTGGTTAGGGAAGAGTAAATATGCTTGTTAAGCAAATAGGCTTTTTGCCTTCAGTAGTTTATCAAACCGATGTAGAAATACTCTTTCAATACTCAGATTTCACCTAGTATGTTTATTCTCTGAAAGGTGGGATAGCCAATATAGCATAATATAGCTATTTAAAATTGACTTATCATGGTATATGATCAAACTGGTTACATTTGACTTATTTAATTCAACATGGTGTTTTAGGTCCCCCATTGCCGTCTACAGCTTCCCTTCCCCCTCTATATCACACCTTACTCGTAAGAAGCTTGATAATTACCTGATAAGATTAAACAGGTGTGTGCGCTGTATGAAGCTGTGTAGATCAGGCATTGAAAACCATGCCGTGACTCATAAGGTCCCAGTTAAACAATATACTGTAAGTGTTTTCCCATATAACCCTCCTGGGCTTCATGATAATACACACACTTCCCAGGGGATTTTATTCTTCCTTGGCCTGATCACATGGATTGAATTGTATGAAGTCAGTAGTCCTTCAAGGGTCACTAGGGGAGTTCTTCAAACGATTACACCCAACCCAAGCACACCTAATATAGAGACCCATACAATTCAGTTTACCTCCCTTTCTCTCTTTACTGTCTCAATTGATTTAAATCAATAATTTCAATCCAATCTCCAGCCTGTCCCAGATAGAATACAGCGCGATGTACTGCTGTTATTATTCCTTGGTGCACTACTGCATATGAGCCGCTCTTCGATTCTGTTTATTAGCATTTTGTACGATCTTAATAGCTTTTAAATGTTTGTTGTTGTTTTTCTCTCCTCCATTTCGAAGAAAACCCTTGCAGCAATATCATGAGGCAGTAAATGTGTCTGATGTATTTGATAATAGGAAATATTGAAATCTAGTACAGTTTCTAATTTGAGAAATTCTCACAACTAATGACCTTTGGGGTGTTTTTACTGTTTGTGAGGGGTTATGCAGCCCTGTTTTCTATTTATTCATGAACATACATACACACATTACATGCTAGTGTGATAAATCTGTATGTGCTTGATGATCATCAGGCTCTTCTGCTTTATCTGTCTCTCATATGCGGTTAAGCGGTTAAGGCTCTGAGCTACTGATCAGAAGGTTTGGAGTTCGAATCCTGGTTAACCTTCAACTAACCTAGTTGAACCTTCATTAACCTTCAACTGCTCAGCTCAATTGTAAGTCACTTTGGATAAAAGCGTCTGCCAAATGAGTAAAAGTAAACGTGTAAATGCATACATTTACACACATCTTTCTGCAGTCTCTGATCCAAAGTAAATGCTCTTTTGTCTGTATGCATGTATACTGTATACAGCATGATAAGCCTGTGTATTTTTTTCTCTTTCTGAGTGTGGTGTAAATGGGGTGGAGTGTGGAGGGTTTGCCATATAATTTAAAAGGACATAGAAGTGTGGTGGTGCATGTCTTTTTATTTGCTCTTTCTGTGACACGTGCACATGTCTCTCACACAGCAAACTGATGGGCAATTTGTGTCTCTTTTTTACTCTTATCAGGGCATCCATGACCTTTAGTGAAGTCTAACATTAAGTCTAATTACAGTGAGGTGGCAGTGACAGTGGTAGGAGAGCTAAAATAACCATATTAGTATAACCATGTAGTGTTGTGCTATTGTCTTCAGCACTGAAACACAGAAAGGTGGACGTGAAGGGTAGAAACCTACACATTCCAAATTTATCTCCATTGTAATAAAAATAGTTGACTCGGGTCCAAAGTTGACGTGAGCAATTTAGTTTCTTGTATGTTTGACGCCTAGCTACCTATGAACCTAGAGAGGGAGAACCACTACTTATTAAACAAAGTAACTCATAGTTCAATTATTTTATTAACTGAGTAGCGGAGTAGCACTGATTAAAAACTGTGCTTCATTAATTTTACAAACAATATATATTATAATCTATTACGATATGAACTGCTTCTTGTCTGTTGGTTAGAAACAAGACAAATGACTCAAGGAGGTTACTGGCTGCTAACGATACCAAATTGCTCACGAGAACAAACTGTTTGTCTGGCAGCTTCTTTTGGTTTTAGCTGTTATTTGTAATTAGCAGAAGAGGTAACATCAATCATTTGGACATACAGCTCCACAGAGTACCTTGCAAGAGTGTCAACTTTTTATGCAATATTAGACATTGTTTATAAAGAGCCAAGATATAACCTTAGCATATTTTATGAAATTACATCCAGAGAGACCTATATCACCCTCTTATTGTAGCCGCAATCTTCATTAACATATACCTTGAGTGTTGCACTTTGAATCATGCACAGGTAGCACTGTGTAGATATTGTTCTCATTAAAATGTTAACTTAAATATGGACTTTCTAAATTTTAATACAGAATAACACTAGGAAGAGAGAGGGAGACTGTGGCAGAATGGCAATAATAGCTGACCTTTCACAAAACGCACAAAGCATCTGCTCTTATCACCTATGCCGAAAGTCTCATTAGAGATTATAAGCTAAAACAATTTCCCCTTCTCTCTCTTTTTTGACACCATTTGTTTAAGTTTATTTAAAAACATATGACCTTGAATTCCCCTTCATGGTATCTGTATTAAGCTTCATTTATTTTGGCTCAGGCTCTGGTGACCTGAACGGGATTAGCCCCAACAGATTTGATTAAATGTAACACAGAGGTACTCATTATTGATATTGGGATTCTTTTATTTTATTTTATTTTTATTAGTTACACAAAACACTTGGCAGTAGCAGGCCTGAATAGAACAGGAGGGGGACGTGCCTTGTCACATAGCTCTTGGCCAGGGGTTAACTTGTAGGTCAAGTGGGAAAGCGAGCATTTGTACTGTGTAAATGTCAATCTCTGGGTAATAGATTGGATCACACAAAAGGCCTTTTGGAAGCTCATCTATGGTTAAATGGAAAGCAAGACTGTGCTATTGTCTCTTCACACCTGTAATAGATGCTCAGCACTCAGTCAATAACTGTATAACATTGTATAATTGTGTATCATTGTATAATCACTGTTGTAATCATTATATAAAGGGTCATTTTTCTATGAGCCTGTACTTAGCATTGGAAAGGTTTCTGTTTGTAGTACAGCACAATACCTGGCATCTGACAAACATTACTGGTGTTAGAATCTGGAAGGACAATTATGCATATGCCAAGACAGTAGGACAGTAACATAATTACAAACATTTTATATTGGAAACTCACAACAAACAGTATTTGTGGTAAAGAAATGAGTTGAGATTTGGAGAAAATGGAGGCAAAGAGGGAAAACTGGAAGCATAAACATGTAGCTTCAAAACAAATTGTGTTGACATTCACGTGATGTTCATCCCTGGAACATGATTGTGGAAAAGCTGGTCCCAGATCTGTTATTGCAGCCACAGAGAGCAGGTTAGGGCTGGGGGGGGGGGAGGGGGGGGAAAGCAAGGGAGGAGCATAGGCTTTGTTGACGCACACAGACTGTTTACCAGAAAGGCCATGTCTGCTCGTGAAAGGGAGCTAGTGTGCCTGATGCAGCCGGATGTAATGTAATATGGCATATAAGATTTTATTTTTAGGACAGAGGGACCTCAGTACGAAAGGTTTATGGGGTTTTAAGTGGGCTGATCTTTTTAAATATTCAGCTTCAATGAAATATGGAGCATGACTCTAGGCTGTTTTGAATTCATAAGTACGTTTCACAAGGCTGGATGTGCATACTGAGACCTGTCGAATTCAGCACAGCTAAGAGAAGAGCCTGGTGACTCAACGAGGCAGCACGCAGCCTGACTCAGAAAGCCTGTGGTGGTGATGAAGTAGTGGGGGAAGCATTGGCAAGGCTCAAAACTTCAAAAGAGACTATAATTCTTTTTGAACCCTTGTGTTGGGGTGAAATACAATGCTCCTAATCAGAATTGTTCTTTACATCCTTTAGATCTCACAACTTGCACTTTCTTTCTTTTATGTGATGACAGTATTGTAGCACTTTTATTGTGCTTGCCTTCATGGTCCACTCCTCCTGAGCTGATTTCTAACCAGGAACAATAGATTGCTTCTGTTCATGAGAGATCATCTTCCAATTTTAAGGGACCTAGTAGCAGAAATATCAGAGCATGGATCTATAGTGCATGCAGAAAGTTTTCAAACCCTTTCAAGATTTCCACATTGTGGTATGTTTCAGACTCCTCTTAAAATGGATTCAACAAAAAACAATTCTCATCAATCTACACACAATACTCCACAATGACAAATCAAAAACAGGTTTTTGTAATGTTTTGTAAATGTATTAAAAATAAAAGACTGAAATATTGCATTTACACAAGTATTCAGCATTGAAAGTGCCCAAGAGCACGGTAGCCTCCATCATTCTCAAATGAAAGAAGTTTGGAACCACCAACAGTCTT
>JAOUQW010000004.1:16710283-16730369 GCA_028565825.1 Olivaichthys viedmensis
TCAGAACTCTGGTGAGGGTGACCTCTGGTGGTGTGGGGCGGTAGTGCTCTGGTGGTCGGGTCTGGCCGTGACACTTACTGTCTTTTCCTTCTTGTCACTCAGCTCGCACGTGCACACACACACACACACACACACCTGAACCAGTGCCATGCTGTCCTAATATCTCCTGTAAATGTTTTGTATATTTGTACACTGGAACAAAAACTGTTTGTTCCAATGCGAATGACTCGGCTAGTAATGCTGAAAGCAGTAAATTTGTCCTTCAAATCAAAAGCGTGAGAAAGAGCAAAGACGTCTGGTGCGGTCTTCACACAATGCAATGTGCAAAGTGGTTCCTCTTTTTTCAGTTTTCTTTTTCTTTCTTTCTTGCTCGGCCAACCACAGTGTTCCTGACTGACTGAAGCAATTGCAGTAACAACATCAGCGTTTGTTTCCTGTAGTTCCAACGAGCGCAAAGCAAAATGGGACTGCTGTTTCAGCACTACATCATATAGCTGCAAGTCACACATTATAGTACACTTTAAAAATGTACTAAAGTATATTTTATACTTTCATAAGAGTAATTTTAGTAGCTGAGTAATTAGCTGGAAGCTTGTAGACTGGCAGCAAGGCCTGGTTTTTTTTTTTTTTCACCAGTAAGATATCACTTCATGATAATGATTCTTCGTAGATTTTTGCCAAAAATGATCTGAACATAATTTCTTTTAACGATTTAAAGAAACTAGGCTGAGCAAATAACGTTTATGTTGTAAAGATCATTTTTACCACCGTCCTATTTTTAGTAATTATTTGAAATGGGCTATTTTGAACTGATAATAAGGGTTAAGAGCATGTGAATAGGATTTAGAAATATAGCTCTAATCACACCACCAGGTGACGCTGTAGCTGCACACACACTCTCAGTCTGCTCTAGATTTAGCCAGATGTACAGTTGTTGCTTTTTCTGATCCAGACCTGGAGAGTCCTGAGCTAATCCTTTGCCAGTTGTTTTATTCCATTTGTGCCAAACCTACAGAAACACACACACATACACACACACACACGCACACACGCACACAATATCAAGCTACTTTATTGGTATAAAAAAGTACGTGGCAAAGTATTGGCAAATGTTGGGTTACAATGTATTTAAATATTAATGTGAATATTAGAGACTAATAAAATAGTATCTGTTTCTGTAAAACTGTAAGAACTTATCCTAAGGCTAAATATTGCAACATTGCAACTGGAGGAAAAAAAAAAAGCAAATAACATTATTATTATTATTATTATTATTATTATTATTATCTGAAATTAAGTAACCCGCTATAGTAAGCTGTACTATAGTAAATATATATATATATATGTGTGTGTGTGTGTGTGTGTGTGTGTGTGTGAGTGTATGTGTGTGTGTGTTGGAAAATTAGCTTCGGAAGCTGTGCTTTAACTTTTACCTGCGTATTGTTTTTAGATGAGTATTTCCACTTTTTCTTGAGTAAGGAACTTGTGTACTTCTATGACCTCTGCTTAGGAAAGTTTAAACTGGTAGGGGGAAAGTATTGGCACAAAGCCCAGGGTGGATTAATCATTTTCATTTTCTGATGCAGTGAAGCGGGACTCTTGTGCTCATCCTTTTGTTGTGTGTAAGTCAATGTTTGGTGGTTCACAAGTCAGGACCATTGAAACGCGCCTGACAATTAGGATCAATAAAAGCTCTCATTAAATGGGTCATGTGTATCTACAGTATGCATAGCGGAATCTGTTTTCCTGACTAACAGCGAAAATCAATGCACACTTTCAATTTCAGCTCAATAAACTATTCATTACTGTCATGAATGCCGACATAAACTCAGTTTTCTTGTTTTATTCTTCTGCAGAGAGTATTATAAAAGGTTCCAATCATCAGGAATATCCCCAACCCACCCCTCTGTTTTGATGTTGTGCAAGTGCTGATGGTAAAATCGATACTGGAAGATGATCACGCTTGGGCAGCGCAGGCCGAGGAGCCTCAATCCATCTCTTTCAGAGCAGCCGAGAATTTATCAGGCACACATAAAACAGACACAATTAACAGAGCTGAACTCATTAACACCCTGGCAGTAGTTTCCCAAGGCAAGATATAAAATCGTTAGTGCAGCTGCCAAGGTCTTGCCATAGATCATAACGAGCACCAAAACGGATGGAATGGAGCATGTTTGAAACATTGTTTGTCTGGAAACTCCTCTTGAAAATCACGCCTGCGTAGTTTTGAGGCAATTTGCTTTCCTCCATCTGTCTGTCTCCTCATTATTGCATCATTATCATTGATGTGATCTGGGTGGATCTGAAATTAAAATGTAACTTAACTTCTTGTGAGTTTCTGTAGAATGACGGCGCAGCTATGCCTAAGGATATCCACGTGTGTTCAGGTGTTTGTGAGCGGCAACCTGGTGTCATGCAGGAATCAAGTGTTAGTCTTCACCTTTCCAGGTTAACTCCTTTAACTTACAAATAATTACCCAGTTATTCATCTTAAAGTATATTTTTTAGTAACTACTGTCACAGTTTCCCACACCCTGATTAGCGTTGCGATTCCCATGGCGCCGAGGGCCATGTGCTTTTGTTTTGGTTTCTGTTTTGTGCTGTCTCTGTCCCTCGTCGTGCCATTGGTTCGTTTACTTGATTTATTTCACCTGTCCCTTGATTCGTTTTTGTGTTTCCCTTTGTTTTGTGCGAAGTCTTGTCGTGTCTTTACGCCAATTCCAAGCCTTGTTTTCTTGTGATCTAGTCCATGTTTCCTAGTGTTTGTGTTTTCTGGTGGTGACCCCTGCCTGTCTGTTTAGATTATGATTGTGGACTACCCGAGTGTTACTTTGACTGCCTGTGCACTGACCCCCGCTATGGACTATGTTTCCGATTTCTGGATTGTCCCTCATAAACTCAACGCCAAGCTCACCCACTTGCAGTCTCGCCACTAACCTTTATGTTACAACTACTATGAAATACTGAGTAGCTACAGTGAAACTAAATGGAATGTGAGTCTGGACCCACCAACAGCTCCTGAGAGTGTAAGGGATTAATAGGTGTTGTGCAATAGCCAAGAGCTAGATAGCAAATGGGAATTGGTAATGATATAAACATGGGAGCATTTTGGGTAAAAATGTCAAATGGATTGTGTGCTATCTTCATAAAATGGTAAAACTCGAACTATAAGTGTACGTGTATAGAAATCAGTGTTTGTGTGAATTGTTTTAGTGTGTATTACTGTATTAGTGAAGTCGAACACTGACATCAGAATACATACAATACAAAGTATCATGAAACCTAAAACACAAAGTTGGGGTTAATCGCTGATTAGGAATCCCACAGCAGGAATAAAACACCAGCTTGTGGACGACACAGAAGCATGAAGGGCTACATTCTGCTAAAACCCATATGATATTAACTACTAGCTAAAACCCATATGACCTAGCTACTAGCTACCCTCATTTTTACCCTCAATTAAATTAACAAACCAAACCCTAACCCTTGTGGTCAATTGTGGTATAACGGGCTAATTGTTAGCCAGTTAGTCGGCTCCACTGCAATTAATTTTCCTCATTTGACCCAAGGGTAAAGAACATTTTAAGGGCTAAAATTGTACAATTAATGCTGAAAAAAATATTATTTTCCTGCTGTTTTTGTGATGTTACACAAAACAGAAAAAAATTAACTTGAAATTCAACTTGGGAACACTTTAATTTATTCTTTTTTTCCCCCTTCACCTTACACTTCAGTGCTTTTGTAAAAAATATTTAAAGGAGAAAAGAAAAAATATATATTTTTAAATCCTGACCTTCCTGACAATTCCTGAGCTCACAAGTTTATATATAAAATGTAAAAAATGAACATTTGGTCACTAGAAGTACAGCAATACAAGTGCGTTTTTGTTAGGGTATCAGGAAGAATAAAAAGAGGTTTAACAAAACTTAGACATAAACAATGCTTCAACTTGACCTCTGACCTCTGAGTCTCAAAACTCTTAACTTATTACGCCCTTTGTCTCTTTTCTCCATCCACTTTGATTTATTGCACTTTTCATTCCCGTCCCTTGCTTCGTTATACCTTTTTAATCTCCTAATTCTCTCACTCCCTGTTCGTTCTTTCCCTCAGTTTTCACTTCTCTTGCGTCTGGCTCAGCAGATTGACTGAATGTTTTAATTTTTGTTGAATGCTGTTTTGATGGCCTCCTGCAGGGTGCAGACGAGGCAGGGTTATTTCCATTCAGCACACACTGTCACTCAGTTTTAATGCTATTTGGCACGGTGGCTACAGGCAGATTTTACTTTCTCTCAAAGCTGGATTGCATTAAACTGCATACTAAAGGCATAATATGCATTAAAGTCCATATTATCTATCTTTTTATTATATTTTATTATTGTCCTTTACACAAGTCTTTAGATTGGTTGGTCGTCCGATGGTGAGCCCATTGATGTCCCATTTCTGAAGTCAGAAATTCAGTATATATTTTCGTTCTCTCTTTCTTGCACATGCAGCCTCCTTTCATTCTCTCTACACATTTTTAATTTTCTCTTCTACCCTGTCTTCACTCTCTCAGACACATCCATATACACATACGTTTTGTTATCCCCCCCCCCTCTCTCTTATCAGTCTTATCGACTGACCTAAATACTGTATGTTCAATACTTGACTTGACATGCTGTCTCCTCTCTCCCTGCTTTATTCACAGCAAAGCGAGAAATTGATTTCCAGACGCCGTGCCCTCCCATGATGCACTGCACACAAGAGCCCAGCGGTCAGCACACAAGCTTTCAGCCACTCAGACCACACCATTTGGCTTAAAATCAGGATGTAGCCATGACTGCTTTGTATTTCTCATCACAAAAAAAAAGGCTAAACTTGTTGCTTGACATTTTACTGAGTGTGTTGAGAAAAAATAAGAGGTGGGTAGGTCCTGAAAAAAAACTTGTGTTTTATAATGAATTAGAGAATCAGATGAGTTTGTGAGAAATGACATTGGAGATGGTAGATAGTAGCTAAGGTCAAGACAAGAAGAACAAGGAGGATATTAGACTAGGGCAAAGGTTTTCAGTTTAGTGCTCAGTGTACACTGTTATTTTCCTCTTCCACTGATATGGTACCGGCATTGATATTTTTCCATACTGGCAGGTTTTTTCTTCCTGCTATCTTAAACCTAGTGAATGATTCCTCAAAACATGGCAGTGAATAGCAGGTTAGAAGAAATCCGTTCGCTCAGGAGTCAACCATGCATGTAGCAGAGCTTTCAGCTTTCCAGGTTTAATTTACTGTAGAGGCTCCATAACCACAGTCTCGCATATACAGTGATGGATTGTCCTCACTTTAGCTCGATTCATTTTTAACTCTATTACACTTTACTGGCAGCATGGTCACGATTGCTGAGTAATGAAGCTGAATGGAGCTGTAGCACCACAGTTGTTTAACAGCTGTTTAAACCCACACAACAGAAGGAATGGACACTATGGTGGGAGCTTTGGTGGGTGTGTGCTGCTTCCAGACATTCGTCTTTAGGATTTCCCCAGTGGCGAGCCATGTATTTTTAGGTCTAGACCTTCGGTACATTCTGTCCTGCTAAGAAAACAATTTTAAATCAAACAATGTGGACAGCATACATTACAGAGTATGAAATAAAAATGAGCTCAAATGACAGACATTTCATCCTTACATGTTTTTATGTTCACAGAATTTCTTTGGGTTCTCCTAGATTTCCCCCAGGATCAGACTGGAAATGTTTTTGTCCCTCTCTTTTGCCCCTTTTTCTCTGTGTGTTTTTGCCTACCTCTTTCACTCTTGCTCTTTTTCTATAGAATAGTCCCTGTCTCTAAATGCCAAGTCTCCATCTTGCCGTCTCTCTCTTACACTGTGCTGTCTTTCTTTCTATTCATTTTTTTGTGTCTTCTGGCCTCTCTCTTGCTCTCTTCCTCTTGTCGTCTCTCTCTTGCTATCTCCGTCTCAGAGACAGGTGTGTGTGCAGCAGGGTTCTGTAGGACAGGGGAAGCCTGGGCTAACACCCTGCCGTGTATGAACAGGTAGTAATCAGGAAAGAACAGCAGGTGTGTGTACCTGTACCTTTGATGTATGATTTCAGTCACGCCAACTGGCCTACACACACATCCTCTTTTGAATTAAAAAAATAAAATACACAGAGACTTAAAAAAAGAAATCGAACCACATGAGGTCAAGGGTTGTCTGTTTAAGCCCCACACCATGAGAGGCTTAAAGGATAAGATAATTTTTGACTTAGATTAAGGCCAAATGTGTTATGTTCTGAGACCTCATAAGAGAATAACATTACGAGACTTTGGAATTATAAAGTTTTATCAGACTTTTAATGTTTAATGTTAATGTTACAAATATGTTATTTACATGCCACTGAATGTACCATATGTGAAAAAAAATTACAGCAAAATATTGCTTTAAAGTATACAAAATATATATATACGTATATAAAGTAGAAAATCTGCTTTGACCTTATTGAGGGTCAATAATTTATGGCTCGATATCTTAAAATCACAGAATTGTCAGATTTAAATCGTATAATTCCGAGGTCCTGATTAGGGGATCAGTAGTAATAGTCAGTAGCACAGTATAGGAGCGCAGTATAGTTAGTAGCACAGTATAGGGGCGCAGTATAGTTAGTAGCACAGTATAGGGGCGCAGTATAGTTAGTAGCACAGTATAGGGGCGCAATATAGTTAATAGCACAGTATAGGGGCGCAGTATAGTTAATAGCTCTCTTTATCTTTCTTTTCTCTCTTTTCCTCTTTCTTGTCTCTCTTTATCTTTTTCTTTTCTCTTTTCCTATTTCTTTTCTCTTTCCCTCTTAATTTTTTCTCTTTATCTTTCTTTTCTCTCTTTTCCTCTTTATTGTCTCTCTTTATCTTTTTCTTTTCTCTTTTTCTCTTTCTTTTCTCTTTCCCTCTTAATTTGTCTCTCTTTATCTTTCTTTTCTCTCTTTTCCTCTTTCTTGTCTCTCTTTATCTTTTTCTTTTCTCTTTTCCTCTTTCTTTTCTCTTTCCCTCTTAATTTTTCTCTCTTTATCGCTACATCTTTCATTTTGTCACTTTCATTCCTTCTTTTTCTTCATGTTTCTGCTTTTGTCACATTACTTCTCTCTTATTCTCTGACTCTTGTCTTTATTTCTCTTTCTGCTTCACTGTTTCTTTTCTCTTTTTCTTTCTCTCATCTCTTTTTCTCTCTTACTCTTTCTGATTCTCTCATTTTCTTTTGTTCTCACTTTCTTTCAATGCCACTTTCTCTCACTCAATTTTATTCATTTGTTCTTTTTTCTTTATGCTTATTCCTTTCTTTTCTTTCTTTCTCTTTCCCCACCCTCTTATTCTCTTTCATTCACTTTTTTCTGCCTCTTTCTGCTTTTCTAACATGATTTCTATCATGATCACTTTCCCTTTCTCTCATGTCCCCTTTCTTTCATTTTTCTCTTTTTCTTTCTTTTCCTTTTATTCCTTTGTTCTTTTTTTCTGTCATTTTTTCTGTCTTTTTCCCCTCCTCTTATTCTGTGAGGCTTTCTCTTTTTTCTTTCTCTCTTTCCCTCTTTTTCTCTATTTTTATCTCTTCATCTCTCCTCTCATTCTGTCACTTTCATTCCTGCTTCACGTTTCTTTTCTTTCCTATATTCGTCCTTCCACTTTTTCTTTCTATCTCATCTCTTTTTTTGTCGTACTCTTTCTGATTCTCTCATTTTCTTTTGTTCTTATTTTCTTTCAATGTCACTTTCTCTCACTCCCTTTTATTCCTTTGTTCTTTTCATCTGTCTTTTTCTGTCATGCTTATTCCTTTCTTTTCTTTCTTTCTTTTTTTCTTTTTCCCCTTCCTCTTATTCTCTGACTGTTTAATATTTTTTTCTGCCTCTTTCTGCTTTTCTAACATGATTTCATTCCCTTTCTCTCATTTCCCCTTTCTTTCTTTTTCCTCTATTTTTCTTTCCTTCTCACTCCCACTTTATTTTTTCTTTTCTACCTTTCTTTCACTTTCTCTCGTTTTCTTTTCCTCTTCCCTCTTCTTTCTTCCTGTTTTGCTCACTTTCTTTCAATGTCACTTTCTCTCACTCCTTTCTTTCTCCCTCCCTTCCATCTCTTTTATTCCTTTGTTCTTTTTATATTTTTTATTTGTCTTGCTTATTCCTTTCTTTTTTCTTTCTTTCCTTTTTTCTTTTTCCTCTCCTTCTTATTTATATTTATATTGCTTATTCCTTTATTTTTTATTTTTTTTATTTTTTTCTCCCCCTCTTATTATGTGACTCTTTTATTCTCTTTTTGTTTTTCTAACATTTCTTCCCCACTTTCCCTTTCTCTCATTTCCCCTCTTTCTTTCTCTCTTTTTCTCACTCCCACTTTATTTTTTTCTTTTCTTCCTTTCTTTCTCTCTCTTTTATTCCATCGTTCTTTTTTGTCTTTTTTCTTTGTCTTGCTTATTTCTTTCTTTCCTTTTTTCTTTTTCCCCTCCCTCTTATTCTGTTACTATTTTTATTCTTTATCTGCTGTCACGCGCGTGGCTGAGTGCGGGATAAAGCGTGGCGGTCGCCATGGCGATGGCCGCCACGCGCTTGTGTTTTTGTTTCCTTGTCTGTCACGTGAGTGCTGTTTAATGTCCCCAGCTGTTCCTTGTTCGTCTCTTGATTTCTAAGTGTTTGAATACCTGCTTGTTTCCGTCCTGTATTGTCTTCTGATGTTTGTGTGTCAGCACGCCTGTCGCGGCTGTTGTTTGTATGTTTAAAACCCGATCTTTGTTTATATAATAAATATGTTTGGTGTTCAAAGCGGCTTTGCGCTCCCGCGCACCCAAACCGTGACATTTGCCCCTTTCTGCTTTTCAAACATGATTTCCCACTTTCCCTTTCTCTCATTTCCCATTTCTTTTTCTTTTTTCCTCTCACTCCCACTTTCTTTTTCTTTTTACTCAGAATGGTACTATAAAGAAAAAACATCCATTGAGCCGCAGTTCTGCGGACGGAAATGCCTTGTTGATGAGAGAGGTCAACGGAGAATGGCCAGACTGGTTAGAGCTGACAGAAAGGCTACGGTAACTCAGATAACCACTCTGTACAATTGTGGTGAGCAGAAAAGCATCTCAGAATGCACAATGCGTCGAACCTTGAAGCGGATGGGCTACAAAGGGAGGCCCTACCCAGTATTAGTATAGTATTCCTAATAAAGTGCTTGGTGTGTGTGTGTAAATATATATATATGTATATGTGTATGTGTGTGTGTGTATATATATATATATATATATATATATATATTAGTTTGGATCTAAACTGTGCCATTCTGAAGCTGATCTTTGCCTCCCTCACCATCTTCTTCACAGTATGCTCACTTTTTCAGACTTTTGAACCTGAATTTTTTTTTATCATGGTTGTGTTTAACAGTATTGTTAACTGCATATGTATTTTTGTTAATTTTATATCTGTTACCCGACTTGTGCAGGTCAACAACCATCTGTCTCTTTTTTTTGATGAAAGCTCGACATGGTGATGCATAACAAAGGTGTTTTACATGTGTGCAACCTCGTATTTATACCCCAGGAAAACAGGGAATGGTCAAAGACAACAACAGAATTGTTCCTGAGGACTGAGAGCAATTTACAAGTAATATCATTTTTTCATGGATGCCAATTTGTTTACATTTATTTTAAATATTCCCTGGGGGGTGTCAATAATTGTGCCACATATGTTTTTGAGAGAAAATACTATTATTAAACAATCGTTCCTATTTGTTAGAGCAAAGGTAAATAGTTTTTCCTTTTGTTTGAGTGTAATATACATATATGAATTTATACACATATACATACAGTATATATGCCTTTCTGCACGTGATACCAAAATGTGATCAACAGGATACGTGCATGCAGCGGTCCAGTGATGTTTTCACAGAAATTGTTTGGTCCAGTAAAAACACAATGTGTCGTTATGCCCAAATACAACATCCGTCCTTCTACAATTTTTAAGAAGGTTTTTTTTTTTTTTTTTTTTGTCATTATAAGATATTGTGTTTGGGCAGTGGTGGCTCAGTGGTTAACGCTCTGGGCTACTGGTCGGAAGGTTGAGAGTTCAAATCCTGGCACCGTCATGCTTCCACTGTTGGGCCCTTGAACAAGGCCCTTAACATGAACAATTCTTCTAGATAATTTTAATGCTCCAGATGTTTTATCTCAAAGTCCTTAAACGCCTTATCAGCTACATTTTTTTCCCAGTCTCCCTCAATCTCCTTATCCCCTAAACAAACATCATTTGCTGACATTTTCTTTTCTCCCCGAGTTCAAGTAAGCATTAAGGCATTTTAATTTCTCATTAATTTTAGTACGGAGCTGAATGCTGTGGGATTAAAACTCCCCACCGCAGCTCTTTTGTTAAGGACTCAATACAACCACAGCAGCGCAACCACAAAGAGCTGTCTATTAGACACAGAGAAGCATGTGTGCATTTACTCTTTGAGTCTTACGCGCCTTAGAGAGTTAGAGGGGAACCCTCTAAATTATGCTGTTTATGCATCTACTGCATTTCCTATTCCCTTTCTGTGTTTCCACAAAGCCAATGCAGTGTCAAGTTCACGATGAGAATCCCATAAAATCCCAGTACAGCAGCAGGCTGCACTTTGATATGAGTCACAATAACCTCGGCAGGCATCAGGGCTATTTTCTGCACAACCCCAGGAGAATAGTAACATTCCAACTTTAACACTCCCTGTGCCCTCACTTATTCACGCTTTCATTCCTGTCTTAATTGGTTTTTATCCTTAATTATCAGAAGCATAAATATGTTATATGAGGTGTGTGGGGAGAGGAGCAGTCGTGGACTCTGGTGCAGTGTTATAGCAGTGATAATGTCCTTAATTACTGTTTAACTCATGTGGACACAGGGAGAATGTGCAGCTCATCGCTCTGCTAGTCGTCTGTCTGACAGATTTATTCCCCTCTTTGTACCATTAATGTCTTTTTCTTCTCTCTGTTATCTTTTTATTTTTGTTTTGGGGACTGCAACATACACATGTGCGTGCACACACACAAATTCACTGATTCCCCCATGCACTCAAATACTATGTTTTTTTGTTTTGTTTTTTTCTCTCATTTTTAGGCATCAATTAAGGTATTATTTATCACTGGTGGTTCGGGTTCAATCCACCATCTTACAGAATTAGCTCTGATCCTTCCCAACCTTGTCAGCCTGTGTCATCCCCCTTATTTTTTTATTGCCCAAATGTAGATAAACGAGTGTGCAGAGACTTCCCAGAGAGAGAAAATGAGAGGTCCGGCAGGAGAGCCCGATCATTAAGCTAGATTTAGTCATTAAGCAGTGGCATTACATCATCCTACATTGCTTTCCTGCCGGCTTTTGTTTTTTCTCTAAACACCATTCTTTGGCTTCAGACCATGCAGAGATTTTTTTTTTTTTTTAGACATTAAGAGTTTTTATATAACTTTATATTGCCAAGTAGTTTGCTATGGAAACCTAACTTATCCAGTAACACGTTTTCCACTGATGAAACAATGAGCTCAGTTGACTGTACTGTCATTGTTTCTCACACACTTAGTTAGACCCTGCTAACAACAAAAGAACCACTGAAGTCATTCCATTATATGGCATCATAATCTCCCACTGTACTGACACTCACTATTCCCATCATCTCCAGTCACAGCAATCACCACGTGCCATTTCCCTCCTTTATGACATTGACATATGACATTTATTTCCCACATTTATGCCCAAGGAAAGACAGATTGCATAATCACTCCTAATAACTCTATATATAAAATAGCAAGCATGGGTAATGGTTATTGCATTGTGCTAAGGCGCCCTGGCATTGTTAGGAATAGGACAGGCGCTGCCGCTGCTATTCAGAAGCCTGCCTGCGTACCATATCGTTAGACTGATTAAGCGTCCTTGTCGACTGTCACGTTCTGTTGAGCTGCCTGCCAAACTTTTGGGGGTGGGGGAGGCGAGGGGGTTGTGAGTGAAGGAGATGAAAAGTCATCTTCTCGCAAGAGCCTCTGTGCAAATGCAAATTGAGCAAATGATCTCACAAGTCAGAAATCTGTTTTGCGCTCCTGTTCTATTTGGAGAGAGAAATGAGTGTCTCTCTGTCGGCTGGCTGGCACCGGACGTGAGCAAAATTCTTTGAGCGCTGAGCTGAGTGGCACACGCGCTGATAAAAGGCTAGAGTGACATTCATGATGCCAGAGCACGCTGTGTGGGAGAGCTGCCATCATAACACCCCCACAGAGAGACAGAGTGAGCATGAATGGGTTGAAGGATGGATGCAAGGAAGGAAGGAATCATTGGTCACTGCAAATGATCGGTGAATAAGATCAGGTTATCCCTGGTCCACGTGACAGGATTTATAAAATCCTAACCGATGTTGAAAATGTGAGAGACCACAGATATAATGACAGTTTTTATAGATTCTTTTTGTCCCTAGTCATCCTTCAGTCATCAAAGCTCCCACACTATAAGATTTCCCCAGAACAAAACACCACACACTTTCAAATTATACTCACAAATCAGCAGAACCTGGCATTTGAGTATTGGGCCGTGTGAAATATTTAACGGCTACATGCTAGCTGCCGTGTTTGTGATATCTTTCTTAATTATTTACAACTTCTATTCGGAGAGGCTTTCATTGATTATCGGATGTCAATATTGCGTTTCATATTAGACAGTCGGCGTTCCCGCACACAACAGGAGGTTGACTCGTACTTATTAAACAGTGGTTTAATATTTGTGATTCGAAATTGGGGCAGCCATGACTGGACTGTGGGTTAACATTGGATTATACATACCCCACACCACAGGATAATCTGAAAAGATAATCGTTCAAAACCAGTCGATTTCCGCGAGGGGTAAACCATCTTGAAAATTGGCCCAATTATCCTGTAGTGTGAGCCAGGCATTCGACAGAAGGAAACTAGAATTGTTTCAGATAGATATCTTTAATGCAAAGATTTGAAAAGCGAAGAAGGCCAGTAAAACTCACTTCGAATATCAGTATCTCTTTGTCTCTCTCAGCCTGAAACCATACTCACATTTTCACGAATACCAGGGCATCAGTGTCTCCTGGTTGGCAATGGAGAAAAGCAATCAGCATGCCTCTCATGATTCAGCCCTGTCCAAATGCCGCATTGATGCGGTCTTACGATCCAACCTTGTGCAAGTGTCCAGGAGCCACAAACGCATATAGAGCTTATTCATATCAACCAAGTCAGATGTCAAACAAAATGCAACAAAACAATGTTTAAATGATCCAAATGGAATTACAGAGATGAAAGTGAGAGAAATGAAGAAAAGCAAAGAGTAAGACTAATGTGTGTGGCCTGAAGCATGGGGCATGGAGTGCCACGCAGTGACAAACGAGTGTGCAACCATACACACTGATAATGAGAGCAGAATGGAATGCAAACTTGCAGCTCCATACACAGCCTTAATTATCTTGCCACACAGGGCTTACCATACACCAATACAGCTCCCAGTATAGCCCACATAGCCTTTATCTCAGAGCTGTACAGACTTCACAATAATCTCTAAAACTCCCTACTGCTTAAATATGCAATAGAAATGTCATTTAATCATAAATTAACGCTGTTTTCGTAGGATAGATGATGATTGTCTGTTTGTGGGAAGTTTGAGATTGTTTGTTTGAAGGGTTAGTTGTAGTTCAGGCTTCATTTGCCACAGCAGTACTTCAATACATGGAAAACTATGATTATGATGAGGTATTTGACCTTCACAAACTCAGACAGAATTGGAACATCCCTATAAAAAATTTTTTTTTGTAAAATATAGGATATTTATGTAGTTGGGAGACTCTGGAACTGTAGTGTTGTCATTTCTTTTGTCATTTATCAAAGCGGCTGTGATGTTTCACAACCCCATCTTGATCCGCCCCTGTCACATTTTTTGATCTGCATCTTAGACAGTAGCTTCGGCTGTGTCATAAGTGAGCAGCCGAGCTGGGACCCGTCGCTGATCTGACAACATACATCCTCATACTCCGGAAAGAGCTGGCTAAAAACACTTTACATGGTGCGCCAGTGCAGCCCCTGCTCTGTTCGAAGCAAGGTCACATTAATATGGATTTCTCTTCTCATCATTCAACCTCTCCCCCTGCTATCTGTCTGTCTATATCTCCATCTTTGTTTCTTTCTCTCCGTTAAGCCAGACAAAGCTTAAAAATGCACTCAGCTCACGGCTGTAATTCATAAGAGATGTCAGCTTCTTTCGCTCCTAGATGGGAAGAGTGCGACTGACAGAAGGGATAGAGATGAGGGAAAGTGGAAAGAGTGAGCGGGGGGGCAGGTTTTGTAAGATGCTGGTGGACTGGAGTCAATCAACCAGATCTTTGGATAATGGTCTATGTGGCAGAGTAAATCCCAAGACATGGTGAGTCCAGAGGGCTGGCACTCATGAGCACTCCCACTGCACAGGTGAGGGAGGAGCTGATATACTCTTACGAGGAAGAGAAAAAGGGGTGAAACACGAAAGGCCAGAGAGCATACCTGCCACACAAAGTAAGAACAGAAAGGAAATCAGCCTATTACTAATCTGCTGCTTTTTGTCTCTGTGTGTGTCCGAGTATGTGAGATTGCGTGCATGTGTGGAACTTGGAAGGGAGGGGTTTCCTGTAGGATGGCGAAATGGGTGTTGGAGCAATCCTCTATTTGTGCTTCCATTTAATTATGTTAGTGTTGTCCCGCAGGTGTCATTTGCAGTGCTCAGTGATTGACACCTTCTCTCCTCCTTGGGCTGCTTCTCATTTGTCTGATGGCTTCTTACAACCCATTTTCTAAAAGCTGCTAACAGGGATAAATACTTTGTTGAGTGCACTCATTTCTCTTTACCCCCCCCCCTCGTCTTTCTCTCACGACTCTCTTTCTCTGTCTGTCTTTCTGCCTTTCTCCATCCTGCAGAAAACACAAAGGTACCTCTGCAAAGGTCACGGTCTCGGCAGAATATCAATTTCAGCTCGGCACGAGCCCCCACTTCCAAGGAGGCTCATTATGAGAGTGAGGCCTATCCGTCTGCGGCATGGAGATCAGCCCACCGCCCGGAGAGGGAGCAGGAGAAGGAGCGAGTGAGGGATCGAAAGAGTGAGAAGGAGCAGACTCCCCCCAGCTCCTCAGCTAATGGTGATACAGACGTGGAGGCTCTTCTAGCCCGGCTCCGCGCCCTGTGATGACCTCACCCCCTTTACCCCTTGCTCTTTGACGTCTGCATTTCATATACGTTCACATTCGTTATAGCGAAACAAACCCAATTAACAGCCCGGTCCCTTTTGCACTAATGAACACAGTCAAGTGCGAGCACACAAACAGAATAAAAGTCTTAACAATTAACCTTTTCTTTCACATGTCGCTGCCCTTTTCCTACCAACAACAGGCATGTTGTTTTGAAAGGCGTGCTGCCTTTGATCAAATACTCAGTTTAGGGAATATTTGTATAAGCATGGAGGTTTTTGACAGGTAAAAGCAACATTGTGGTTTACACTTCTTGAAATTAATGAAAGAAGAAATGTATTTGTAGATTGGAAGAAGAGTTATGTCAAGAGCACAGCAGTACAGTGGTTCAGCGTTGTCAAAATGTTTGCGTGATCTTAAGCGGAAAACTTCACACTTTGCTACAGCAGTGCATATGTGCACTTGGATATATCCTTTATTCTATGCAAACTCATTAAATGTCTTTTCAACAATAGTTATGGTATTTTATTTTCGTAAATATTTTATCTTTTAAAACTGATTAGCCTCATATGTACTAAACTAAAAGAAATAATGCAACTAAACTGATATTGGGAAGGTGAGCTGGGAGATATGAAAGATCAGTTTCACAGTCATTTAATATATTGCTGTCACAGCATACTAAACCATATGAAACATGCCAGTTATTCTTAATGCCCATAGGGACGATTCAAGTTATTAACTGTTCGTTGCACTTTACAAAACGTAAAAAGATAAAAGGCTTATTAAGGTATAAATTCTACAGTAACTGGTATGCTTGTATCGGCCAGCCCTAACTTCAGCATCACCTTTCAAATTGCTTTGTCATTCAATATTCCACATTATGCTTGTACATCTGTAACCCAAAGAATGTAAAATGTATCATGTATATGAAATGTATATCTATATTCTTTTGTTCGCAAGGTTTTGATTTCCTCACTACTTGTGTGTGTGTGTGTGTACGTGTCTGTACACGTGCCAACAGGACTACATATTAGCTACAGTAACGGATTATAACCTATTAGCATGTAACAATTTTCACATACTTGCGACATACTTTGTTGTGCAGTCTCTTTTTTTTTTGTTCTGTGAGTGAATGATTTTGATTTCAATTGTCCTGCAATTCTGTTTCTTGTAAACATGGGATCATTATCTTGTCTATTTCTGACATAATTTGAATTTTAGAAAATGCAATATTGTGTTTAAATTCAGCATATCATCAATGATAGAATTAGGATTAAGATTTTTTCCTTTAATGTTTTGAAAGCCCAGCATTCCTTTTCATACTTCTATGTGTCACACCATTTATTGCATAGCCTTTGTTAGAGATTATAGTTTTTGTCGGAGATTTGTTGTATCTTTACAATAAAGAAGCAGAAAACTGTTTTGGCAGTGTGCTACTTCAAAGTACTCAACGGTGACATATGTAACTGTGCACTAGTGGACATCTTCTAACATCTCAGGGCAGCCAGCACTATGGGCTGATTTATTAAGAGTGGAGACAAGACTTTAAGGCAGAAATTCTGACTGAAACATGACTAAAATCAGGTCCTCAGCACAAACCAGAGGAACTGACTGATGGTGCATGTAGTTCACACACATCATGCTGTTTTAGGAATAATCTTTTTTTTATGTCTGACTCTGACAGTCTCAAAAGGTGTCAGTCAGCTATTACAGTCAGGTCGCATGGTGGGCTGAAATATACACTTTAAGTGTAGATGCAGATTGCCCAAGACCCAAAAGAAGATGAATCTAAATTCTTCCCCAAAGAGCAATGCAACAGGTCAAGGGCATGGTCAACAAGTGGAGAATGCCAGCAAACAGCTTGAATGCAGAAGGCATACAAGCACTCAAAATACTGTCCCTGGCCTGTGGCCTGTGAAGTGAGGCCAGGTAGTCCCAGAAGCTACATTCAGTTTTAGGCAGTCTGTGTAAGGTTGCTGAATAGAGTACAGGGTGGTCCTGCCACTAGTGACTGCAGTGTGTGAACCCAGGTCCTTGCAGGCCAGTGAGGGATAAGCAATAGCAACTGATGCAATAGCACTCTGACCTTGTGTCCCCTAAAGACTTCTATAGAACAAGATCACCACATGCTTTTCCCTGAGCGCCTGGAAATGAAGCAAGGTGAGAAACATCACCATTAGTTCCAACACAATGATATGTTCCCCACATAGGGTCCTACTACAGAGGCCGTGCATCTCCTACCTGTCCCTGTAAAACCTTCTATCATACTGCTAAAAGCCCCAATTGCACTTCTCTGAGAAGGAGCTGTGTCCGTGATCACTATGTAAAGAGTCTGTACAGTGCTGCCTGTTGCGCACTGGACATAGTTGTTAGATGGGCCACTGTTGATACACCACTCTCAGCCAGAGTATGCTTAGTGGAACCACAGTTGTCACTGCTGTGAACATTTCCAAAAGTTGTATTAATGTGATGTGCCTTTGGGCATTTGCTGAATGCCTGTCACTATTGCTATAATAGAGTGAATTCTGTCTGTGTGATACACAAGCATTGTCTAAGAATTGAGGGCTAAGCCAGTAAAATGGCTTCACTGGGCTGAGACCAGTTTGCTTTTGTTCCTATTTACTCTTAAAACCAGAGCTGTCCAGCATTTGGCAAGACTCGTATGGCCTGACAGGGGCATAATGCACGGGGGGGAATTGTCAAGCTACACCAACACCCTCATGCCCTTTTTTTGTAGTGCAGCTTGGACTGTTTGGGAAAACCCTTGGGGCTAGAGAGAAGCTAAGGGGATAGAGCCACATAAAGACCTGTCTTTATTTTGGAACAGTGGGAACATGAAAATGGGTATCTTTTAAATCTAACTTCACAAACCTTACCTGGGTCATTACAGCCTGTTACACATCAGCTCTGAATAACATTTGAAATGGCAGAAACTTCATGATTTAAATGCCTTAAATCCAAGGTTCCGGAAACTGCGGGCGGCTCCAAAGGCGGGGATGATGGGTCAGACACCCTGAAAATTGGTCGCTACGTGATAAGAATGGGACTACAAGACTAAACCGCATCAGTCCAGGGCCTCTAGTGCAGCAGGCCCAGGCAGGTGTCTCCTGGCCTTGCTCGTCTTACCCCATGTGTGGGACTGTGTCATTATATGCTATGCAATCCAGTGGCAGGGTTCAGGAAATGTCTTTAGTACTTACCTAGGCAGAAGAAAACCACCTTTCTTTAGAAAAAGAAACACTTCAGAGCTCACTAAGCACTGGCAGCCAAGGACAATATTGTATGTGTGCATGTACAGAGCAGGTAGAACATTTGGAGCCATTACAGTGTATATTGCACAAGTGTCTTGATAACCAAGACTCCCGTGCATAAATACCTATATGAAAATAATAGGCTTGTTTTTGAAAGACATTTAGTTTAGAACGCAGAGTTGCAAACAGGGAGAGAGAAAAAAAAAGAAAAAAAAACTAAGCTTTGGCAGCCAAGACCAATAGCACATGTATGAATGTACAGACACAATTTGTTTGTGTTTGGAGCTGTTACAGTGTAACTTGCGCAAGTGTCTTGGTGGTACTTTGATGCGTAAAATACTTTAGCTGGAAAATACATTTTCAAAGGTAAAGCAAAGTGGTAAACAGGGCAACAGCTTTCCTAGATATAAGAACATTTCTTTTAGCCCTCACTAAGCCTTAGCAGCCAAGGCCAATTACAATGTGTGGATGTAGAGATGCACAACTTCCCAGGAAGTTTGGAGCTGTTATAAACTGCACAAGCATCTTGGCAACCAAGACTTTAGGAGGAAAGAAAACTGCTTGTTTATGGAAAAATAATCAGTTAAGAAATGTAAAGTAAAGCAGTAAATAGACTGAAACAACTTTGCGGTCAAAAGAATAATGAAAAAACCTAGTTAAAAAAAGGAATGCTTCTTGCAGCCCTCACTAATCCATAGCAGCCAAAGCCAATACAATAGCTTGTGTGGATGTAGAGCAGGGTTCAAGAATTTCAGTCCGAGAGGGCTGGAGTCCAGTACAGTAAATTTCCTGCTCAAAGATACCGAATTCAACTCACCAGTTAATTACCAGATTTAGTAGCAGTGCTAGAGAAGATAAATCACTAAACTGTGCTCGACTCTTCAGAACTGGAATTGAGGAACCCGGATGTAGAGAGATTGTGACCTTGCTGGTCGCCAAAAAGTTTGGGGCAGTTACTTAAACTCGTCTCGTCAGCCAAGACTTTGATGCGTAAATACTTTAGTTAATGAAAGCTGCTCATTTAAAGACATTTGATTAAAAAACATAAGTAAGGAGGGTAAATAGGGTGACAACAGCTTGCTTAGAAAGAATTTTCTAGCTCAAGGACTCCGAGACAAGCTGCACTGAATATCGCTGCCCATGTTGTAGAATCGGTTTGACTCTTAAGCCAGAATGAACAAAGAGGCTGAGATGACATCAGTCTAAGACACACATCATGTATATTAAGGTGACATATTTTTACTTGGTTCTTTGTTCAAGCGTGAACACAAGAAGATGGTGCTTTAGCGCTACCCCCTGGCGGTCTGGAGAGAAAAGAAAATGGATTACTCATTCAGTCACTCAGCTGCCTTCATTACAAACAAGAACACACTTCTTCATCACGATCCCCTATTTATTTAGAAAACTCATTTTATGCCCCGGAAGCTGATTGTATGAGGGTGAAAGTGAGTGAAGGAGGGTTGAGGCACATACAGTGATGAAAGACTCTGCTACCCACGATCAAACTGTTTATTGTATTGCAATTTCATTAATCCAGTGGAAATGTGGTGTGCTAACTCCAAAGAACACCTTTCCCTATATACAGTCAAGCCGGAAAGTCTGCACACCCCTTTCACCTTCTCCACGTTTCATTACATTACAGACTTATTCTA
>JAOUQW010000004.1:16733765-16750002 GCA_028565825.1 Olivaichthys viedmensis
TTTGAGGCAAAAAATGAACTCAATCTACTGTAGAATAAGTCTGTAATGTAATGAAACGTGGAGAAGGTGAAAGTGGTATGCAGACTTTCCGGCTTGACTGTATATCTTTCACGCTAGTGGGATTCAAAAGTAATTTACGCTGTGATTATTTATATTTGCCTGTATAGGCAGTGTAAAATGAAGCCATGAGTGCTGCTGTAGCACATTCCCGAACTTTACCTAGGCTTAATTGCTTGGTTACCAAAGAGTGCTGTTAAGATGTTTTATTTTTTTATCTTTTATCCTTGTGCATCATCCCTCCATTTGCTACCGTGGACTTAATTCTTTCACGGATTACTTTCCACTTGCGTCTCTAGCTGCCTTTTTTGGCAGTTTCGAGTTGGGGTCAGTAGGAGGCCCACTCTTAGGCACTGATTGCTGAAGCAGGCTCCATGCAGAGCTAATGTGGCCCATTTGTGCAGTGGCTGATGGAACCAACCTGCAGGAGACCTTGTTTTTCAGAATGTCACTCAAAGTCCAACAGCTAAATGTCACACTTCCATAAAGTGTTTTTTATTCAACCAAACACAGGATGCAATTATACAGTCCTACAGAATAGTACTCAAATATTTAGCAGTAAGTGGTTTAGGTCATGTCTATCTGTTCTGTTTTTTAGTTCACTGATAGTAGAATTTGCAAGCCTGCAGATACAGTGGTTTTATTAATCAGTACTATAGCAGACAGCGTGGTCAGAATAGTAGATGCACTGTACTTGAATTTAAACCTAAGGTACTCTGTTCTTAAGCCTTCCTGTCCGTATCTGTGTGGGTGTGAGTATATGTGTCAGCCATCATCACCATTATGCATTCTAGGCAATGTAGCAAGCCTCTCCTCGTTCCCTGATCAGTGGAGAATATGATGCCCACAGCGTGCACTCTGCTGAGGCACACTGCTCTTTTTCAGTACCATGGACTGGGACGGGAGTGGACAACCTCTACTTCTTCCATTAGAGCAATATGCTTACTGTAAAAACTCTAGCATTACTACTCTCTCACTGCCATAGGACTCAGGGAGGTCAGGGAACGAGTTGTACTGTGGTACACAGAAAATGATGCAATATGTTAACACACTTTGCTTTCCAGGGATTGAAGTGTACATTTTAAGTGCAGCGTGTTCTCCCTCTGAGCAGAGTGTAGGCTGTGAGCTGAGACGTCATGTTTCCTACAGCTCTTCCAAGGTGGACAGGGACAGGAATGAAGAACAGCCATTAGCGCATTAACTGCTCTTCTTCCATTAGAGCAGTTTAGTGTAATCAACTCCTGTATTACTGCCCTCCCACTGCCACTACTGTGGGACCAAGGGAACGAGTTACTTGATGGTAGACAGGAAGAGAGTGCTATAGATAACCCTCTTTCTCACTCTCTCTGCTAACTTTAATCTTTCAATGAAATTTATTTTCAATTGATTAAAAGTTTGCTTTATTGGCATGACCGTTTTCTTTACTCTCTTTGCTTCTCCACTTTCCCCATTTCTATTTCTCTCTTAGCTTCCTTTCTTGTTGTCTATCCTTTCAGACGGGTTTACTGTAACTGATGTTTTTTTGTTTTTGTTTTTTAACCACAAAGAGATTCTGAGACAGAAATAAAGAAAAGACCCATTTGCTCATTGGGTGCAGCTTGAGCAGCTTCAGACTCCGGCTCTGCTGCATCCTCTGGGTGGAGAAGAGCTTGTCTCACTGAGTTAATTCGTACTGACAGTCAGCCTTGTAGAGAAAGAGAGTCACGTCGGAAAGGAGAGTTATAAAATGGCCAAGAGAGCTCAACTATGAGACGTACACAAAGCAGCCTAGGCTATGTGAGCACAAAGAGTCCAAATAAACGCTGTAGGAACTATGTTTTGCTTTTGGCCTGAGAGTGAAACATGCCAGAATAGAGGGCAACTGGAGAGGTTTATGGTACCTGTAAGCATTTGTATGTGTGTATTCTTTTCTATCCTAAAAGACATTTTCATTTTACAATAAGGTAGTTTAACTCCAAAAGTTATTTCGTATGGTTTTGTACTTATTTTCATATCTTTGTGTTTTGTAATAGACCCATTTTCCATTTGGAAGAACTGGCTGGGTCATCTCTATTGACCTGAATTCATTGACAGTGTCAGTGTTTGTGGATATGCTCGCACACTGGAATTTCATGAAATGATGACTTTTTCTGATGAGATAAATCGGAAAATGTTGCAAATATAGCTCTTGTGCCAGAAAAGTGAAGTTGAGTCACAAATGTGATTACGTGGTTCTTGACTTCTTGACATTTTAAAAATTATCCACAACTGTACCTAGACATGAACATTATTTCCTATTGAGATTTGTGACTTTTCTTTGAAAACAATAATTTGACCACTGTGATTTGGCCTTTTATTTAAGACTCTGTGTTGAAGATTAGTCAGACCTATATTTGTTATTTAAGGTTGCTATGGCATGAGCTTTCTCACAAAATTTTAAATTAGGGAGGATTCTATATTATTATTATATATGTTCCATTTGCGCATGAGTGCATCTAATATGTTACAAATCAGCAATTGGTTTTCTAAGATGTATTATTTCCTCATTAATTGATATGACTAAGATTCAGTCCTTTTGTATAATTAATGCCCATTTGAATGTGGAAATGTTTCCAGGCTACTGGAAGCATTGAAAGTTTTAGTATTCGCATGTGTGTGGTTGTTTTTTTGGCCATCTCAACAGTTGTGGACAGACGGACGGAATCTGCTGGACAGGCGGACCTTTAGTAACAAAGTGAAGATCTGGCTATCTTGCTACATTAGCTCTCCACACGAACACAGCCTGTCGAACAACAGAAGAGAGAGAGATATGGCCAGAGATGAAGAGAGGACTGGGCATCTGTTGATTCTGGACAGGCCTTAATGCATCTCAAGCTGGCATCTCTGTAGCACTCCTCCACAAGACAACGGAGGGAAGAAGCAAAACAAACCAAACCAGACAACAAAGGAGGCCTGGGAAAAAAAGTGAGTAAACACCTCTCTCTCAAAACCTAATTTTTTTCTTCCCTTTAACAGTTGTGCAGTAAGTGTGCTTGTGTAGTAAAGAGAATCGGAGCATATTGTCTAACAGATTGCAGTCTCCTTATCCTTAACTGAAAATGGACGAAAGAGACTGTTTGGACAAGTGATGTTGATTCTGGGTCAGGCTCTGCTGTAATGTAATTACTAAAATGTATCTTTGCTTTGATTTCATGTTCCTCTGTGAAACAAAAGTATTGATTTTGCTCAGGGTTAGATTATGAGGTTATGTTAGTTCAGCGAACAACTGTGGGTGTAGTACATTTATAGACAGAGAAACATCAAGTCAGTTCTTAGTTATCTTACTATTCTTTACATATACAGTAGTATGTTAACACTGTGTTATCATTTCATTATATGAGATTAAGTTCAACAAACAAAATCAATCCATCATTATCTTTATGTCCTCCCAAGTACTTTGTTTTCTCATTTCATCATCTCTTTCTGTCCTCCTGTACAACTTCTGCTGTGTGATTAAGCTCCACAGAGCTCTAGTATTGTCTCAGCGTATCAGAAAAGTCTGTGGTACCCGACTGGCACCCTAGATTGTTAGAGCCTGTAAAGAAAAGACGTGTGAAAAACATCTCTCCCATTCCCACCTAGCCATGCCAAAGCACCCTACTTTGACAAAGACAGGGCACTTTACTGATGACCTGCAGAAAGTGGTATTTGGATTGGAATACAGTGTAGACAACTTGAAATGTACTGCTTCATCCTGGCACGATCTCGAGACAATTTAATGAAGGGAGCACTCGTGAACTGCAAATTAGTCCGGGGAAAACCAACTACTTCTGTTCATGCAGTAAGACTACTTCCAGAGTGGAGTGTGTGTTTTCTTTTCCTTTTTCCATATCTCTGTCTTGATTGAGTCATGCCCTTTGGACGCAGACATCCATGAAAACATCAGACAGATTTTAATAACACCTCAAAACAATGCGGGTAGGATAGTTTTGTCCTGATTTTCTTTGTGAACAAGCTTGTTAACTGTAGTTTTGGTCTGCAAGAAGTTTCTCATTTTAGGAGTTAGAATCCTTAGCACCTCCTATGGTGTGTATTTCTGGCTCTATCACACTCCCAGACTTCCTGTGATCCCTTTTCCTCTCACTGCAGGTTTTGTTTTTCTCCACCAGCGTCTATTGCTCCTCTCACGTCTTAAAAACATAGTCTTACTACCTTTCAGTTCGATCAGCGCCCTGACCTTCACTGATCCCCTCCTTCTGTCTCTATTTCCTGTACTTGTTGTACACCACTTTCTACTTGTAAATTTCCTTCTCCACCACTGGAACAAAGAATCCTGCTATCTTGTTTCTTTCGCTTAAGCTCCTTTGCAAATAATCATATATGCTTTTGCTTGATAAACGGCTTAATGGAGACCACTGAGACTTGGTCTTGTCACCTTTAAGTGCCGCTTACAACAGTTTCTCACCTCCTTAGGCTCACTGTCTTTTAGACAGTTTAGGGTTATAGAGTCCATCTCAGTTTTTAGCCGGTGGTAGACATGAGTCACCTGCTTTGGCCTGGCTGTGTATGATTCAGGATTATCCTCATCTTGCTACTGCTTTATTTGTGTCTCAAGGACAGGCCCGAAGAGAGATGGTGGCCTTAGTCACTCATAGAGGGTATAGTGTGTTTTAGGAGAAACAATCTGGTGCTCTTGGGTTCTCCTCAGGTCAGGCCTGGAGAGTAAACATCTCAAGAAGAGTCATAATCCAGCTATAAGAGATTTTTGTATGTTGCTACAAATGTGTCAATTTTCCAATCTGAACGGTGATTTACACAAACAATTAAGAAGACAAAATATATTGCAACAAACAAGCAACCGAACAATAACACATCAGCCACCAGGACAAACTATAGGTCACAGGGAGACAGCAAAGAACACAACATAATGCAAAGTCCAATTATTTTGTTACAATTTTTTTGAAATGAGGAAATAGTGTAGAAAGCTCAGAAATTCTTGGTTGGTATAAAACAGTCCTCCCATTGCCCCTCTATTTTTTTAATACTTGCCTGTTTTTTACTCAAGCATTAATAAAGTATTGATATTTTATTTGATGTATTCATATTTCTGACATTAGCAAATTGCTTAATTTTTTTTTATTTTTTTGAAACAACTTTCTGCAATAGCTATGTCCATGTAGCTCATGCGAGCATTGCACAAAAAAATAGGATATTGCAATTAAATAATTTGTGTTTGCCATTGCAGGGATTTGCACATTGGCCAGATACATTCCTGAGAAGAAGCACTTGACTGTCTTGTGTAAACCGTTTGTGTATTATGGAATCAAACGCCTGCAAATAGCAGAATCAGTGCTACATTAGTCGTGGCTGAACACTTGACAATCAGCAGGATGGCAAAATTTGCCACACGATCACTTATAAAATAATATTTAATTTAAATCTTCAGTCTACCCTTTTTTTTTTTTTTAAGCAACAGCAAATACTCATACTGAACTACAACTCAACATTTTAATAAATGTAAACAATGTAATCATCTCCTAACTACAAGCGCAGCCTGTATTGCTTTGGTGTGCACTGAAGTCAGTGGCTGCTATCCTCCCTTAACAGAGGGGGGTGGACATCTTTTCCATGACTGGCAGGCTGGTCAGACTCACCCAGGATGGATTCTGGGAGAGGGTCACCCTGTCCACTCAGTGCATGTCAAGCTCAAGGACCAAGGGGTTGGGCGTTCAAACGGCCCCACTTGCGAGGTCATATCACCCCGAGCAGCCATGATAATAGGCAGGGAGGGCATCGCTCAGAGTAAATCTGATGAAACAAGGCCATTGTGCCTTTATGACACACAAAGTGCTCGTCATCTCGCCTGGTATGACCTCGACAGACAAAGAGGACTTGTTAACATAAGCATAGCCCTTGCCCCCACTTTCAAAGTTAGCTAGAGGTTGCGAGGAAATCACTAAATAGGGAAGGTCTACTCATGCGCCCAGCTGTCGTAAGCCAAATGACAAACAAGCGTTTAATAAGAATAGCCTTTACTGGATCTGAAGCCAATTTTATCTCATGTAGTTACGTTACCTACCACGTCGCTTCCACTGCTGAGAATCAGGACACTGCTGGTTATTTATTATATTTATTTATTAATTCAAGTTATCAATGCATTTAATTATTTTATTTCATACATTTACACCCACCTCTCTTCTTTATACGCCTTAAAAATCAATAAAAGTATTTTATAAATACCTATATTTTGTGTACATTATAAACTCATAATAAAGAGTAACATTTAAAAAAAGTAAATAAAATAAAACTGAAAAAAAAAGTTAAACTGAAAAAATAAATAAAATAAACTGGCATTAATAGGCAGTGCTCAGAAATGACAGTGGGTGACTGGTAAAATTCTAATGATTAATTCTTTATATGTTGTATTTCATGTGATTTAAGTTACTGTATTTAATTTCTTTATTAATACCAACACTCATTTTTTGTTTAGTAGAGTTAGTGCTTGAAGAAATGAACATATTTTCTGATTCTTACTATTATTTTGGGAGGTTGACTAGGGATCATGCATCATGACCAATTTCATCATGTCGCCCCACTTCTAAAACCAAAACTACGTCCTTGAACATGGGTTATCCATCATCTGCATTAATTACAGTGCTGTTGCATTTATTGCAAAGCTTACATGACAGCTAGCATATTTTCACTTCTGTTGGCAAGTGTCACTACAATTTAGGACATTTATCATTTGAAATCTACAACAACAACAAAAAAGGTAAATGTCAATTCACTACATCATTCACAATCTCTGGAAAAAAACTTCACTGTAAATGGTAAAGAGCTTATGTTGTGGAGAGCTCTTTCTCTCTCTCTCTCTCTCTCTCTCTCTCTCTCTCCCTCTTTCTGCTGACGGAGAGGCCAATAATTCAAACGTCGTGTTTGGGGCATGGTGGCGAGGAATGTTAATGTGAAGTGTCAGCCTTTGATCTCCATGGCAGTGATGACAGCGATGGGAAGCACAGAACGTTCCAGAGGGTCTTCAGGGACTCATTATCCTGTTTGTGAGCCATTTTAATGAGGAGGGAGGACACTGCCCTCAGAAAAAGTCAAAACAGCAAAGCATTAAGGCAATGTGCACAAATTACAACAAAAGAATTGTTATTTTTCGATTACTAATTAGTCTTTAAGATGTATCAAACTGATTTTCCGCTCTGAGCCAAATGAATTTCAGTGGAAGTTGCAATTATGCTACATGTTTTCATTTGTATATGAACTCTCTTCCTCTGTGTGTGTGTGTGTGTGTGTGTGTGTGTGTGTGTGTGTGTGTGTGTGTGTGTGTGTGACAGAGAGGGACACAATGGTAGCCTACCCCTTTAGCTGAATGATGGTCTATGTGTATCAGGCAGCCAATGGGAAAGGCATAAAGGACACCTGAGCCTTTGAGTGTTGTCTGACCTAGTGGATTTTAGCCCCAAACGACTATGCCTTACCTCAGGTGAGGAAACAGCATATCTGTTTACTCTCCTTTTGAGATTTGTTCCACACTTTCTCCCCCTTTAAAGCACAACAAATTATTCCTGCTTGTTATGGGCCACTATAGATCACTCTGCATGTTTAACCAGCAGTGGTTTATTCCAAGTCATTTATCACAAATAAACTGCAGGACACTGCACCACTTTATTTATATTCACAAAAAGAAAAAAAGGTGCATAGTAATTTGTGCGTAGTAACTGTGAGGGGTATTTAAATATCTCAATAAAAACGTGTGCCCATGCTGTTTTGTGATTGAAGTTATTTAACGCCAAAGAACCCCAAACTGTGAGGCCCCTCAACAGCCTGCTGCCCCCCACAACTTCCACTCAGCTCAACAAACAGCATTTAAAGTTGCACTAAATTATCATGCTTTTACTTATATACTACTACTGTTACAGTTAATACCTTCATATGCATACGTGTTCAGTGAGATTTATGGCATATACCTTAAGTGCCTATTGCCTAACTGAAATTTGTAGCAATAAGTCCACTGATCGTTAGCCACACCCAAAGTCAGAACCAAAAGAAGAAAAAAAACTTTTTTTTCTTTTTTTTTACTTTTAATTTCATTCTTATTATCTGTTTTTGCATCATATACTGTATATTTAGATACCTAACATTTTGCTCGTGAAACTTCTAATTTTGTTTGATACTTTTAGAACAAAATTAACCCGCAGAACCCCACAGGACTGCACACCTTCATTCTTTCATAGTTTATATATTTGATATTTTATACCATTTGTATATGGTATATTTTATACCATCTCCTACTGTCCTGTACGTTTTATTTTTTGTGTTGTACTGCACCGCTTTGTCTAATTGCACTTGGTGTGTAGTCTTGTATATAATACTTGTACTATATATAGATCTGTGCACACAGCTTTTGTCATGCTTTGTATGTTGCACTGAGCCCCTTGAGGAATGTTAGTTGATTCTACTATATACCTGTAAGTGGATGGATTTACAGTCATGTTCTTCTTGATTTGACACTTGACACAACAAACCAGCATGCAATAGAGTGTCAGGTAGAGTCCCTTATTAACACATCAGGGTTTTTTCACTGAGTGCTGATAGGAGAGCAGAGAAAGATCAGAGCCAAAGCCCCACTGTTTCTGTGGCTCTCTCTCGCATACGAATGACGTGCTCTGACAAACTGCAAATCGAAACACTCCACCACCTACTCAACTCACCCCTGAAGTTTATAGATATATGTTTAATATTTACGTGGCGTAATTTGCCAAGAGCCTTGGATTAGTGCAATATGCATCAGGAGTGCAAGAGGGAGAACGAGGCAGGGAAAAATATTGAAGGCTGATATCAAAAAGACGCGTTCCAGACATCTTGAGCAAATTTGTGTCTGCAGCAAATGACTTAGTATGGATGGAGCTTAATGAGGGGGAATTATGATGGAGAGAGCTATAGGCCACAGGGCTAGTTTCAGAAAAATAAGTTGAGTTGATGTCTGATCTCATATGCAAAATCCCTTCACATCATTTCCAAATCCCTATCTTTTTAAGACGCTATGTAAAACAAGGCATGAATAAACAAAGCAGTCTTATTAATATGTATAGCCAGGCCTGACTCCTGTAGCACTAGGTTGTCAACAATGCTTTGTAACAAATATTTCCAGCTACTGCCCTTAAATACATTATCAGCAATACAGCATGTTATGAGGTTCACATCCTGCATGAAAGTATTAATAAACAGTATGCGGTACAGTGAAGCTCCAAAACAATCACGTGCACACACACGTACAGTCACTTTATCTGTTGTGCTCATGTTCCTCCCTGCTCCTGGATTTAAGCCCAGAATTCTCACTAGCACATTGTCACAGCAGTGTGCATACACAAGACATACCCTACGCACACAAAACACATGCAGTCCAATAGAGGAGAGATAAAGACAAATAACTGCAACAAAAGTTCTCCAATTATATCTGAATCACAAAACCACGGTGGGGGGAAAAAAAAAGAAAAGAAGGCCTTAGAAGTGAACATGTATGTTAATTATATTCCAAGTTATGCAAAGCACTCGCATTGTCAGCGAATCAAAGATCGGTTAGCCATTCAGATTTTAATGGGTGCCTAATTGCTCCTTTCCCGTTAGTCATAGACTATTCATGTGAAATTAGCCTGTGATTCAGTGGGTGCATAAGTGCCATGGAGCAGCTTTGATATGCTTCTTCTGAGACCTGTGGCAAGTGGCAGCTCTGATTTAGAGAAAACAGCAAGAAACAGAGTTTTGCTGCTGGGACATTGAGGGACGGATGAAGAAAAGTTTAAATAAACGCATTTGTTGATATAGAATTGAAATTTAATGGTCATAATATTGGATGCCATATATTACTGATAGATGAGTATGGTTGATTAGAGTTACATATGGTATCATAGTTTAAAGAACCATTTTATAGGCTACCTTATAGATGTAAATATGAAATAATTGAAAATTGTTTCACACATATCCCTTTTAACATTTGTTCTAGGTTATTCTTTAAATAACCTACTTTCTCATAGTTCCCCTCCAAATGACTGAAGTGTCTGATGATTGGGGATTCAATCAGTGCTATTCTTTTGTTTATCACAGACCATGGACACTTGTGTTGCTCAAAGAATTTCCCTCGTTGGTAAACAGGAGAAGCAGGGAATACATCAGCTCGTTCAGTAATAGTAAAGTAAGGAAATTAGGCCACTTTTTAGAAACCAACAGTGGAGGCTGGCATTTGGAACAAAGGAAATAACAAAAGTCAGTTACTTTCATTTAACCAAGATACCTGCTACTCATTATTACTTTGTCTTGGTGAAGTTAATATAATGGTGAAAAATCTCCAGCTCTCCTATGATGATGATGTGAGGGGGATGAATGCTGTCATGAAACGTAGAGCAAATGACTGGAGAGATTTGAAGAAAGTCAAAACAAACTCTTAATACAGCACACACTTATATGGCATGGAACACAGAGAAGTCTAGTTAATGTGTCAAAATCAAAGCTGAACTAGCTTGGAGGAAAATGTCATCAATGAATTGTTGTCAGCTTTTTCAACATGCATGTGATTGTAGCTCTTTCACTCTGCTTCCCGGAAAAAAGCGCATTTTGGAACTTAACTCTTTACATCCACTTGTGCTGTTCATATGATTGACTTTCGTATCATAAAAAAAAGAATGCATGATAAAAGTACTGCTACCTGGTTCTTCAGTAATGAACATTGCTTCATGTGTGTATGTTGCATGTATTCCTTGGATAATAACTATAGGGTGTAAAGAAGAATGACTGTCCATGTTCAGGAACTGCAGTGGAAAAGTGTACTTGCTTTCTGTATTCAGCCCAGACAGCAAGACACCATCTTAATGACATTTCTGCTTCTTTTTTCCCCCAAAAAGTCCCTCTTTATTTGATGGTGTTGTGTGTGTGTGTGTGCGTGTGTGTGTGTGTGTGTGTTCAAGTTCAAAAGGCAACAGCAGTTGTTTATGAAAATCAGAGCCCAAATGAGCATAGCTGAGTGCCCTTTCTCCTATTGCTAACATCTTGTCCAGTGACATTACTGTACATATGGTCAGTCTGTCCTGAGGCAAGGTGTGTGTGTGACCTTACTAAGGAAAAACACACACACAAGGACATTTGCCCATATCAGATAATTTTCTTTGACAGCACCGTTTGCTCTGAGATGTGTCTTGAATAGAGATATGCAGATGCCATCTAGTTTGGGTCAGGGCAGGCCACAAACACTCCAGCAGTGAGTTTAACACAAACAACTACTCACACGGAAACACCTGGCATTAAGATCAAGCTAGCAAGCATGTTTGAACATAGCTGTCAGTAACAGCTTATTATGTCCTTTTGTGTTTCTTATGTCACTGGGAGGCACTATTGGAAACAGGAAGTGAGGCCATGTCTTGGGTACAACTTTTGATACGTGTGTTGCACCACGCCCTACAAGAATAATGGACTTTTAATAGGGGGTGCTACTGGAAACAGCAAGTGAGGCCATATCTCAGCAACACAGTTGCGCATTAACACCAAATTTTGTATATGTCTATGGTACCAATGGACTTTCATGTGACTGGATCACTCAGGGCGCTATTGGAATCAATTGGTATTGGTAATAATGCAAGTCTCTTAAATGAATATAGATAATGTAGCTGTTTAAACGCGCTGCCACTGGTCGTTGTGCGCTTTGATAATCTGCCGCTAGCCTTGAATTCACTGCTGTGGAAACATGCTTCCTCCTTCCGGGATAATTGTTATAAAGCTAACACCGCTCGCTACGTGGGTTTGTTTGAGGGACAAATTCTCAGAGTCTCTGGATGGACAAGTGATTTCCCTCCAGAATTTTTATTTTAGCAGGAATTAATTTGATTTGCGGTCAAAATGGCCAAAACATCTCATTTTAGCAGGAAGATATCTGATTTGTGGTTAAATGCATGGCTTTGCATATATATGTCGTTTGTGTCGCGCTATCCTGGCGCTACCAGTGAAACCATGGCAACCGGCAGTAAATTAAAGATAGGAATGAGCACTGATATATATACTATATACAGTACATATACACACACTGATTCATTATTATTGTGTTATCATGTACTGTACATTATTATTGTTCTTTGGGGGGTTGGAAAATGTTCTTACACAAAGGACAAAGTGAATAACACCAGGAAATGCTTTCTTTCTAAAGGAGATTGAGACACTATAAAGGCCGCATTACTGAAGTGTAAATCATCTACAACCAAATCAGATATCTTTACCACATAGTATTTATTCTTTTTTTAATATGTAATTGAAAGAAAGTATGGTGTGATTCTGTATGTTTATAATCTGTTGTGGCAGATTTATTCCAGTGTAGTGTAATGTAATGTTATGTAATGCATGCCTTTTTAAAGTGGCTTCATTAGATTAGAGGACACACAGGCCTATAGCACAAAACAATAACACACCATCACTGATATTTATTTAACTTTTTTCTGACATATCACACATATACATACTATGAGTAAAATATTTTTTACCATAAGCTTGTTTAGACCTCTTCTAAACACAATAGCTCTCATAAGCATTGCTGTTTGTGTATAATCCTGCCACATGATTTCATAGCACCCAGGCCTCCTGAATCAAATTTAGTCTATGCCGGCGATGCCACCTGTAGTGACTCTGGCTTTTCCAGGACTCTTGAAATATGTTTTTTGTCTGAACACCTCAGCAGTGCTCTGTTTGTCATTCCTGAACATGATGCAGAAATTAGTGATAGTTGTTATTATTTTGCTCTGTTGTGGGAGGGCCGCTATCTCTGACAGATCACTGAAACCATCGGTGGGTAGGAGGAGAGGGAGAGATCCAGACCCCTACATCCCGATAAGCGACCCGTCTAAACCAACGTTGGCTGATAGTGTTGGAGCGGACAGTGTCAGATATGTGTCCACTGGTGCCGTGTGTGTGTGTGTCTGTCTGTCCTTATGTATCCATGTTATCTTAACTGAAATCAGTGCTGTATTTAGTATCTATCCTCTTGCTGTACATATGAGGCTTTTCTGGGCTGGTTGTGATGGTGGGCTTGTGTTGAGAGGTTGTTGTCTTTATCTCGGTGCCCAGAGACACACAGTCTAGAGCACATAGCACGGACAGCACCAACAGGCCGATATGTCCAGTTACACACCGCAGGCTAACAGGGGTTCGAGGTATGGGAGATGGAGACACAATATGAGCAGAGCTACTTAAAGGAGACCTCAGTCTTCTTGTAACCTTGCCTCAGGTGCTAAACAGACTGCAATCAGATGGTCAGGTGCTTTATTCAATGAAGCACTGTGTGACTGGAAGAGGCTGAAGACTGCTGTTTCTCCCAAACCATGTTAACATATTGTTTGTACTGTTTCTTCAAAGCCGCTGTTTCAAATTGAGGGATTTCAATGCAGCAAAGTGGGAGTTTTGGCTCTGCATTTTCCAAATCACTAAAAGAATGGGTTTAGGGCGTATTGCCCTCCTAAAGTTCATAAACAGAATGCATAAACAGACCTGTGAATGCGGGAACAAACAGTCAAACCACATTTTGTCTAAACAACAGATCTGTATTGTTCATAGGTAATGCAGTCACGCCCAAATAATCTTGAAGCATCAGTGTCATGCTAACCTGCAGTTTCACCATACAGCTGTTTCTATAACAAGTCAGTCTTTTTCCTTCTCTTTTTCTTTTGCCCACACACACAAACACGCATCTTGACTATGAATTTATCAGTGTTTGTCAAGCATCATGCCTCTTAAACCAAGGGTGCCTACCACACACGCAAACCCTCCCTGCAGTTGTCTGCTTTTGTCTCTTCACTTCCACAGTACGACTGTGCTGGAATACAAATATAGGCCAGGGCTGGAGAGATGGGAGGAGTAAAACAGAGGAAGGAAGAAAAAAAAAATTACTTACCTCCAACCCAGCGGCTCTCCACTTTCTGCTGAATGGAGAGAGAAACATTTATGAAGAGCAAGCTGAACGGCAAGGTAAGTAGTCTGGGCTGTACAGTAAAAGGCACTTGACTCAAAAGCACATGCCCTCCACAAGCACATTGAAAACATGCTGCACTCACCTGTGTGCTTTCCCTCCACTGCTGCCTTTATGAAAGATATAGTGGCAATTATTTATTTATTTTTCTAATCATTGCTGCTCAATGTGCTATATCAGCAGGGTTTTTGTAAGTGGATGGTTCAGCGCTAAACCCTGCAATTGTACGCTACTATTGGAAAATGCTCATAACGTATTACCATCGCAAAACTGCGTAATGTAGGTCAAAATTCAGGCAAATGGAAATGTGCATACACGGTTTCATATTTTCTAGAAGCTTTATTACAGTTAATAGAGCATTCAACTGTGAGATCATAGGTCTGTGTGTCCTGTGACTGGCCAAATATGTTTAAAATAAAATCTCACAACTGCATGTTTATATAATTCATATGTGCATGCTTTTGTCGTCTTCATTTCTGCATTCCTTCTTCCTGTTTTCATTTCGCTATTAGCTGTTTTCCATTCAAGTAGAACCAGTTGATATTGGGAAGGCTTCCAGAGAAGGTAGAATCCAAACCCTTAATCTGCCATATTATTGAATTAAAGGCTTACATCCGCTCTGCATGCATTTAGTTATTCCATTTTCAATGGTGTGCTTATTCCAGTTTTTTAATTAAGGTAGATCAGTTGCTTAACGGTGAGAAGAAAAGAGGAGCATGGAGGCGATCATGCAACAAAAGATGTTGGCGGGAAAAATAGCGATATTTTAACCAATGTTAGTCAGTGAATGGAGAGGATTACGTAGTGTTCTCTTCTCTTTTTTTTTTTTACTTTGGAAAGCAGCATGACTCAGTCGTTGTGATTTCCCTCATTAACAACAGAGGCCTCTATGTAATGTTTTCCTTGTTACTTTAGTTTTACATCTCTACTTGGATTTATCAATTGCATGAACTCATGTCCACCTCTTTGTAAGCACATCAGCCTATCACAAATGGCTAAGTTTTGAGTGACAGTTATAGAAAGCTGTTAAGCTGTTCTTAAGTACTACTGACAAACACTGAAATATCCTGTCGAAAGTCAAAAGAAAATAATTTCCGTTTCTTTAAAGTATCATTCTTCACATTAACTGACATTTTAAGTCATTTTTTCTGCACCTTTATTGGCACTAGAAGTGTAAAAATAGCTGTCATTAATTTGGTGGCAATATCTCCAGGCTTGTTAAACAAACAATCTTATCAATCAAGAATATGTAGTGTAACAATAGTGCCACTTTTATTGATGTTTTGGCTGCTAGCCTAACTGATATAGCCTGTATTTAGCTTGGGCTTGTTACACTGAGAGACATTGTCATCAACAGGTTTATTGTTCTTTGTTTTGACTGGTGTAATGCAGTGGTTCAATGTACCACACTTTTAGAAACACAACCGAGAAATTCTATTTCAGAATACTGGAAGCACTTTACTGTAGTGATCCTGAAAGCTTCGGCTAGTGGGGTGTTTCAGCTGAAACACTATTACAACCACTTGATACAATGGCAGACCATAATCATTCTCCAGGAAAGCATCTAGCAGTCATTCAAGACCATTTTCTGGCAAAAACATAATGGAAAAAATATTTAAAAAAAATGTTTATTTTTTATTTTTTAAGAGTACAACCATTAGTTCTCAAAGATCTCAGCCCTCAACCTCCCAGATATATAGCTGTTATGTGACAGTGGTGGCAAAGCCTAACACTGGGGGAAAACTGACAATCATTCATGCAATCTATATAAAAAAATTAAAATAATAATAAAAACAGTGAATCAGTAACTGAAACAAAAGTAAATATAAACTCTGGTACTTTGAAACACTTTGTTTTAACACTGCAGTACTTTTTAAATAGAGAGTCTGGTGCATCTACACAATATAATGTTCGGTGATAAGAACTGTAAAGGCTTCACCAGAACTGGACATCTTGTATTTTGGATCAGTCTGGGAAAATTTACTCTGAAGGTTTACTTTAGTTGAAACACATTTCCCATATTGAATGAAATAATAAAGTCATTTGCTTTAAAGATTACCTTTAATAGTGTACTAACTGATAAAGTGACATGTTTATGCTAGAGTTACTTTTAAGACATAATGTCCTTGTCACGAAGTGCTGCAGGTGCGGTGCGGACACAAACGCGTAGCCGCTCTGAACATCAAACATATTTATTAAACAGATCGGGGGAAA
>JAOUQW010000004.1:16835281-16848537 GCA_028565825.1 Olivaichthys viedmensis
CTGTTGGATTGCCCTTCTCTGTACCTCTGCTCTTTGGCTGGATATCTTGGTTTTGAATTTAACGCCTGTCTAACGATCACGATATTGTAATTACCCTTAAAAGTCAATAAATACCGTTGCTATTGGATCCACCTGTCTGAGTCTTTGGAGTTCGTGACACCTATGACCTCAATCAATCCCAAAACTTGCAGCTGCAATTCTACATTGTGAACTCTCTAATCCAGAGTTAAATTTTGCATGTTAAAAATGTTATGCATGCCACTCTATATCAACAATTAATTTCATACAAGTCCAATTTGTACAATTGATACCCCATGGTTAAAAGTGTACAATTGTACAATGTTTATTTTTTTTTTAAAGAATGATAACTCATAATTATGATTTCATTAAATTGCAGAAATAAAAGGATGAAGGTGATATTTATCTACCTGGGGTTCTTTGACAAAGAGAATAATTAATTAATTAAGGTGTTTTCAGCTTTAAAAAAATTTAATTACTGACAAAAACACATTTATTATGTGTTTATAAAGTATTCATTATTTACACTGCAGTACCCAAAGTGAAGTGGAAACAATATACTACATAATAACATTTCCAAACAATTAAATAACATTTATAACCTATTAACCAGTTATTAAATTACTTGCTTGCAGCACTTAAACAAAAGTGGAAACCATTCCTTATTTATTTATTAAGTGTCAATAACTTATTAAATACAAATAATTCCTGTTTATAAAACATTTATTAATGTTTATACAATAAAAAAAGTTTTGATTCAACACACTATCATGTGTTTTATATACCCTGATTCACCTTTTAAATGATGTCATTTATTTAACAGTTCTATGTAAATAATAGATTATTTGTTTTACCAAAATAACAATGAGAACACACAGAACGAAAGAAACAGAATAAAAAAAATTAAACAACAAAACGTTCTGTAAAACTTATAAAAGTTACTGCAAAATTGTGATCCTTTTTTCAAGCACTGGTGTTTTTTGAAGCTCAACTGTGATTGTGCTAATACAGTGCCTATAAAAAGCAGATCAAGCACTTCTGTTGTGATTTTTTTCAAACTATTTTCTTTTGGTAAAATAGACTAACTCAAAATAAATTAGCTGACTTAGAAAATATTTAAAATGTCAGCAGTCACTTGGAAGTACAAACAATGTTTTACGCTGCTCCACCAGCCAAACGGACAAACTCGTGTCTGCCGTGAAAAACATGGCACAGGCAAAACCCGTGGTCTTGATTGGATTGGGTGGATTGTATTCAAGCTTTGATTGGCTGCCAAACATTGATGCTACCTTTATTGCGTCCTCTGGTTGGCTACCAGTCATTGACATCATTGCAGAGGGAGAGAAAAAATGTCTGCTGAAAGTCAATCTGTATACAGCACCATGAAGAACTGTAGTGGACCAGCAATACAGGGGACTATCCAAATGTAGTGTAGATTGTGCATGAAATTTCATAGGTGAGTAAACAGCACACAAAGAAAAAAAACTAACATCGGCTGACAGTTTTGGTTCTCTAGTTTTTTAAAGGCCGAACTGGGTTACACAGAACTGTAGCATGTTTGTGGGGAAATATAGTCTGATGCCATTTTCTCAAAAATTTCAGGTTCATCTTCTATAGTTTCAAAACACAATTTAGCACACAAGATCACTGTTTGCCCAATTGGTCGCTGAGCAAAAAGTTAAGCATTTAAAAACATGCATAAAATTGTGTTAAGTATTAACAAACGTCCAGTTGCATGTTTAAACATTATGATTTATTAATATTAATACATCATTGTATAATGTATTAACTAATGCTAATTAATGTGTATACTAATGTTAACAAACACATTAATTAACTTTATATGATCATTAATAGATCTAATAATAATAAATATAAAATATAAAACTTGATTATAAATAGTTTATTTCCAAACTTTAATGTATTAATTTATGTTAACATCCACATTAATTCACTTTATAGGATCATTAACAGATATTATATTAATAATTAAATAACTGCATACTACTTGCTTATAAATAGTTTATTACTGAACCTTAAATTGAAGTGTTACCACAGTTACTACTACTCACACACTCACTAGGCAAACATATACACACACATGTACCATTCTGTATGGTCCAACCCTAGACTAGGTTATACCAGCATGTCAGAGAAGTTTTCCTTTCAACCAAAAATTCAAGGTAGCAGAGTAAAAGGACTACAGCATATTTCTCCTGTGCTCTTTCTCTTTCTGTCTTTACCCTGCCTTCTCAGTATCCCTCCTTCCCCAGTGCAGAAGAATTGTTGCCATATTGATAGTTTAGGCTGACATTGACATATGGGCTATGTCTGGGAACAGGACAGCAAATATCAAGACATTACAGTGCAGGAGGCCATCGGCTTTCCCATGCAATTGATCATATCCTTCAAACAGAACCTAAGTGAGACAAAGAGAAAGTTGCTGTTCTCACGCAAATACAACGTGCACTAAGCAGCCTGTTCACTGTTACTCTGTAAGTCAATCAATACTAAGACTTTTGCATTAACAATAATGCAGGCTCTAAAGTAGCAGGGTGGTTTAAACTCACTGTAAAAAATCTCTCAGTGAGGTAGGGTGTATGTGCTGGGGAATCTTTAGAAAAACCAAGGTCTGATACACAGGTAAACATGCTCCTATAAAGTCACAAAAACTGACAATCACATGTCATCCCATCATGTGAACATAGTGGTATTGTGGAGATTTATTTATTTATTTATGTTACATTGCGGTTGATGGCCATATTTCTAACACCCTTTATATTTAATGTAGACCAATCTTTAATGCACAACTAACTGTAATATCATTTAAAAGTTAATTTTCACTTGTAAGTTGCCTATTACTGACTCTCTCCTGTTCACAAATGTAGTCTCACCATGCCATGTCAACACCTTTACATTCAGCTGAACCACTGGAGAAAAGAAAGGTATTTTCTCTTTTTTTCTTTTCTTTGAGTCATCAGCTCTCATCACCATGCTACATTCCATACTGTAACGTTTGGGCCGGGAGGCGTAGAGAGAGCGCAGACGGCAGGCAGACAGAGGTCAAGGAAAAGGTGTTTTATTTAGTGGTCCCTTTTCAGGGCAGCTTTGCAGCGCCGGGATCAATGAAAAACAAAAAGAGAAAAAAAACCATCCACGATTTCACGTCCTTTGGGAATGCGCAAGTGCTCCGCGCTATCGCGCTTTCTCCCTCAGCTGAGCAGCTGCTCTCTCGATAGCGCGATCTCTACCGCAGGCAGGGAGAGACAGAAATAGAGATCGGTTAATACTGCACAGGTGTGAGCACTCCCGCGATTACCTGTCACCTCGCTATGACCCCTCTCTCTCCGGCAGCCGCCGACGCTCGGCCACGCCCCCGCTGCCACACACCTACTGCAGTTAATTAGTTTTCTTTTTTTACATAATATTTCATTGCTTTAATTGAAGATTCCATTTCCCTTCTTTACCATGTTTAGGGGATTTTGTTCTCTATTAACCAGCTTACATCACATGACCTTAGTATTATAAGAATCTATTTTGCATTGCATTTTCACTTAAACAGAAACAAATAATAGTAAGGCCACAACTTGTGTAAAAGGCACATTCACATAACAAACGCAGCCGGTTTTGTGGTCTTTTCAAACCTGTCAGACAGCGCAACCTCATAAACAGTGAGTCTGTGAGCGTATTACAGTCCCAAGTAAAGATCCCTAAAGTGTTGATTTTTAGTATTATGGAGGCACTGGTCTGGAGTCCTGCTGTAATGCCAGGCAAATTAGCCTTGCTTTAGATATTGAGGTTGGCATTATCTACAAACATTCTCATTTTCTCCTCTATCCTTTGGCTTTGGGACACAAGCTGACGTACCCTACCCCAAAGCAAAGCATCAGCAACTGTCAAAAATAATAGTTGGAAAGGAAAGTTGGAAAGTCTGTGTTTGCAGTTCACAGCAGATCACTGACTGCTGTTATGCTTAGCTAAGAAAAGCCAACATGAATAGTGCTCTGTAGGAGGTAGTCTGACAATAGCACTATATACATACTATATAAAACACTAATTTAAGTACCTGGGATAATGTTCTATTTTCACTGTAAAAGTACAGGTGACAATACACAGGGAGATCTTTCTATTTCTCTTCTGTCAGAACACACAGTTTCCTCCTTTTTTATAAGTCTACACATGTTAACATTTTAATGCTGACAGCACTACAGCACATAATGAAAAGTGCTAAATTTTTTCATTATCTGCTGTTGAAGCAAAAGCACATTAAAGGCTTCTTATGAAATGGATAACCAAGGTGTGTAAATAGATTTATCCTTGAAGTGAGTGAGTATAGAGGGTGTTGCACCTGTCGTTTTGGACATGGGTAGACAGAAAGAAGAGACAACAAAAGAGAATTGAGGAACAAGAGAAAGAAGGACTTAGGTCACAGCAATGGCGCTCTCCCTGTTGCTTCCCTACCGTGATCAAGATTGCACTGTTAGTGAGAGGCAAGTTTAACGTTGTTTTGAGAAAAATCAATGGCACTGAATTGTTACCATGGGCATAGACTGGGTCCCTTAGACTCAGTGTGGAGAAATACAATTACTTTTCAGTGATGGCACAGTGAGGAGACATTCAAGAGATGGCATTCTTAGCTGGAGATGTTGGAGGCAGTGGACACGTATGACATGTGGTTGTCATTGAGAAACCTAGAACTTGAGGTTAAAGAGCTTTTCTTATTTTTTATTTTTATGTGCAATGAGTCCATCCTTTCTAGTGTTTAACATCTCAGCTTAGCTAGCAATGACCTAAATTGCATTTGAGTGTAGCTACAGCAGTCCATATACTAAATATTAATTAAGTATAATATGACACACAGCATAACTGCGATGACCAATGTCATTGGTATACTGTGCTACATCTGTACAGCAAAAGCAGCGCTACACCTTACATCTAGCTTTTGAGTCTAAATATTTGCTTTAATTAGATCTGGAAATTATACATGGATGTCTCATTAACAAAATTTTTTTTTTTTAAACCATATTATTAAGTATCCCATGGCTCAGTAACAGTTGATCAATGTCCTGTATAAACAGACAATTTTGTAAAATTAATTGAAATACAATTCTGCTTTCTCCCAGAGAAACCAAGTATGAATAGATATTCTGAATTACATATTAATAAATATAAAATACTATTCATAACAGTCTGACATCATCCCTGTGTTAAAGAATGTAGTTGTTTCTTTTGGTTTTATTGCCTTAAATGTTTATCTTAAAACTGCAGGTCTCTTCCAGTTCTGACAGTCAGACTTTATTAGTCAAATTCTAAAGCAGAGAGGACAACAGTTCAAATTTCCAAGTATGATGCAATAAAACTGCTTGCAAAAAAATGTATTGGTTTGCCAGTCATTTGTAGTGTGCCTTAACTCCTGAAGTTTTTCTATATATCTAATGTATTCAAGGCTATATTTTCATTAATATAAAAATTCTCTCTGAGGGCATAGTTTGACTTATTTACCATTCCTCAGCTGCTGGGAATTAAATATGAATATAATAATGTGGGTATAAAAAAAGAAAAAAAAAAAGCTCTTTCCAGCAAGTGATAAAAGAAGGGAATAGTGAACAGTGCAACATGACATCTGTTGTTCTGCATAGCAAATTTTTGGTTTGTCAACAAATATGAAGTATGTCTACTGGTACCAGATTCTATAGATGAATGAAACATTTTAAAATAACTCATATTTTTATCAGTTATTGTTAAATGTCTAAACTGTCACATTTTCTATGTTTACATGTAATTTGTAATATATTTAGACATGCACTGACACTAAGGGATGTTGCACTGTAACATATTACTTATGGCCACATATTTTGTACCACTCTGTTCGTAATGAACCAGAATCCTTGCAGTTATGATCAGTCATGCAGCTAGTCATGTGACCATCAAAGTGCTAAAAGAAAATGTGCCAGTGAAACTCCTAGCTGGGAGTGTCTAAATGTACGGCTGACAGATGGTGTCTAAATTTATGTCTGCATAGATAGACAACTACCTGTTGCAACCTTCAGACACTCTGATTGCTTTATAAATAAGTATATTTTATACATGTATAGTATAAAGGATCAAATTTGATCTCAATAGGCAGTCATACTTTTGCACTGGCACTCAGTAGAAAGTAGTGTTAGCGGGACGCATATGGCCCTGAAATCTTTGTTGGATACATGGTCAAAGCTGTATGTATTTCTGGATTATATATTGCTATTTTATATGCATTTTAACTTATGTGCTGGTGGTATATTAGGTTCTCTGTGTTTATTTTTTTTTCCATTAAACTCTTCTTCTTCTCTCTCCCTCTCTCTGTATTTAAAATGATTGTATATCTTCTCTGAATATCTTTCACCTATTCTTAATGTAACTGGATCTACACTCTGTAGTAAACACATTTTTAGTTCCAAGAGATCAGTAGGAGTCACACGAGGAGGAATCTGTCATTGTGCCCTCAACCTGTCTTTCATAGGAAAACGGCAGCTTCAGTTCACTGTCTATTGCCTTACTGAAAAATTGGGGCAGTGCTAAGAGTTAAAACAAACACAATCAAAGCTCTTAGTCTTCTAGATATAACTCAAATGGTGTAGCCTATATACTCAGTCGTATAGCTGTTCAAACAGCTTTTTTTTTACTGCCCATAACTGCCGCTATGCATCTAAGCAACAAAGACCTTGAGTTGTACCTTATCAGCAAAGTGAATTGTTTCTTTTCAAAAGAAATGTCATTCCTTTTTTTTGTTGACAGAACACAACATTATGTTAGAGCATCCAAATTTGCTCCTGAGAAACTATTTTCCCCTTCACTGACTGCCAAATCAAACAAAAACAGAAAGAACCAGAAAATAGGCAACACATAATTTTTCGAGCAACACTGGACTGTGTGGCAGTGTTAATTTTGACAGATAATTTGGATTTAGTTTTAGCCTTAGTCTTTTGACGAGAAAAACAAATAATAGTTGTAATCATATTTTAGTCATTTAGTTATTGTTAGTTTTAGTCTAGATTTAGTTGATGAAAAACGATAGCAATTTTAGTCAACTAAAACAAAACGACTAGTCAGTGAATACTAAAGGTTTTCGTCTTTTTTTCTCAAATTTCCCCAATATGTTTTTTTTTTAAGAAATATAACTGTCATTACTGTCAGTGTTCTCAGTGACATAAATATGTGTTATGTCAACTTGACATCAAAGCCAGTTGTCATAACATGCTATGTCATTTTACTCCAGAAAGTGTCATGACACAACCTAATGTCACCAAAAATATAGGTGTTACATCAATTTGACATCAAAGTTGACAAAAGCAGCCTTTATGACAACTGCATTTGAAAAGTGAGTCCACAAAAATAGGGAGAAAAAGTTTCACATTTATCCAATCGCCTCCTAACCAGCGGCCGCCACCACCTGCTGCCCTTCCGACCGCAGCGCCGCGCAGATCCCTCCAGAAACGAATCACCACCCCCCTGGTCGCGCGTCCTCGGTGCTGCCATTGGAGCAAGCCGCAGCTCGGCTCTGACCCAGGGGAGTGGACCGCTAGAATCTTTTTTGGGGGGGCTGATGATGATCGCCGAAGCCGTCCAAGACGCGGCAGGAGGCGTGGACGAGTTCCCCGACGCGGCAGGAGGCGTAACCCAGTTTCCTGACACTGCAGGAGGCATAACCCATTTCCCCGACGCCGCAGGAGGTGTAACCCAGCTTCCAGACGCCGCAGGAGGCGTAACCCAGTTCCCTGACACCGCGGAGGGTGTCCGACGACATCCTACCCCCTGTCCATGGTGAGGACGTCATTGCTCCGGCCCCGGGCTTCGGGGACGGCGATGCCGCTCTGCCTCCCAACTCCACGGTGGTCAGCCCCTGGGTGTCCGATGCGGACGTGGACCAGCTGGCGGAGCTATTCCGGGAGCTCGCCATCTTGGAGGGAGCGCCAACAGGGGCCCATGCTGTGGGCATCACCGCATCACCCCCGGGCTTCAGGGGTTGAGACCTCTAGCCCCTGCCATGGATGCACGCCTTCGCTCTGCTCACTGGCCGAGGACCGACCTCCGTACAGCCCTCCAGACTTGGACGTTGGCCCCACAGGCCTGGGGACCCCCTGGACTGCCTGTTTCGAGGCGGGGCTCTGTAACACGAGCGGCTGTGCATGTGACCGAGCGTGGCGGTCGCCATGGCAATGGCCGCCACGTGCACTAGATGTGTTTGTGTATGTTAGTGTCTAGTCCCGCCCTGTAGATTTGTGCTAAGTGTATCCACCTGTTTCCTGTTAGATCCCATTGTTTATGGATTGTTTAAGTAGCCCTCGTGTCCCAGTCTAGTTTGTCTGTAAATGTTAACCGTCACGCTATGTCATGCTGTGTTTGTGGTCCGGTCCGGTCAATAAATGTTCGTAATGTTGCTCATCCTGCCATCCGCCACATCGTGATACACAGGGGTAGACAATCACTCATTACCTGCTTGTTCTCTCCGACTCTGCAGCCGATGCTCAAACCACACCCCCGCTGCCACACATGCACTTCCAGTTCAACTCGTATCTGAGGAGCTTGTTCGTTCTTTCTTTCTTTCTTGATGACTGCATGTTCTGCATATATTTGTATTTCTTCCACCACCTTTGGTACTGCAAGACTGGCATCTATTTTACACCCTAGAAATATCACTTGTAAAACTGATTCTCTCTCTCTCTCTCTCTCTCTCTCTCTCATTGGGTAGACCTGCTCTTTGCTATTTTATACCCAGTTTTTATGGCTGCTTTGTTCATCCTGTGTGGCCTCCAGTAGGCTCATATTTTCTCATGCATACAAACAGACACTTTCACTGTCTACCACACACACACACTGCCACTGTGCCCTAGCCCAAACCCGCAATGCTCCCTCGTGGTGTCTCAACCCAGGCAGATCTCAATTTACACTTTAAATCTCTAAGTGACAAATTGTGACATGTGAACAAATTTCTACAGATTTCACCCCGTATAAATAGATTGAGTTAACACCTTTTAAAAAGCACTTCTAAGCTACCAATTACATTCCACTATAAGCAGTAAAAATATACAGGTGAGTGAAAATTTTTACCTACCCTTAAAAAAAATAAGAAAAGAAACAATTTAATAACAAGAAATATAGTGAGTTGGGTTTCACAGATGCCCCTTTATTATCACAAGTAACTGATGAAATGGTCAAACAGTGTATGTTAAGATATCAATAGTAAAAATCAAAATGATATCAGTTCAAAAGTTTGCATTTCTCTTTCTGAATGTGATAATAAATAGTCTCTAATGACTTGTAGGCCCACATTTTGCCTTTAAAACTGCCTCCAACATTTTTTGTATTTTCCAAATAGCTTTTAAGATGCTCCAATATTCATCCCCACTTCCTAAAATCCCTGTTCTAGCTCGGCCAGATGCCATATGTTTATAATTGTTGTCTTGTTGAAGTATACACCCACATTTCATTTTAAACTCCTTGAGATTCTTTTTTTTGTTTGTTAGATTTTTTGTATAAAAAAAATGTAGCAAGATGACAAAACTTCCTTACTTTTTATGCAGCAATACCATGAATAATGTTTATTAAATAAAACCTAGCCATTAGGCCCCATGTTGTGCTGCTCCAATTTAACCCTACTTCCAGCATATTATTTAGTTGTTTATCTTAAAGCGTATTATTCAGTAACTGCAATGACTTATTCAGTAACTACAGTGAAACTAAAAAGAAAGGTGTGTAGTTACAACAGTGAGTAATGTGAGTTTAGACCCACCAATGGGTCCTGGGAGTTTAAGGGCTTAATATCTACTCTTATGGCATGACACAATGCAAACACAACGCATCATTCAGTCCAGCCACCTAATATACTTAGATGTCATCTGCTCCACTATAAAAGAAAACAATGGAGCAGCACAACATGGTAACACATAATCAATGCATACTATTTCTGTAGATCTTATAACCCAATAACAGTGTTTTGCATTCTCAGTACTAGAAAACCCCACAGTTTGGGCTCTTCCCTGCTTATTGGCTAAAATAATTCCTTAAAGAGCTGCAGTGTTTTAGAGCACTAACAGTTCTGTGCAGTCTCTAACACCATGCCCTTTCACATGAGATGACCATGTCTTTAATATTTTACCACATTTTATTATAATAGTCACTATATCTTTATCAAAATTATTGTCATTTTGAAACCATGTAAGTCTCATCAAAAGATAATCAACATGCTGAAATTGTCCTATTACTATATTTAATTTTAGGGATTCTGATGAAAGTGACATTGTTGCAGTTTCTGAGCTGTTCACTAATTTGTCTCAGTAAGAAGAAATAATAATACCATTATGGGCAATAATAAAAGTGAAATGCATTTAAAGTCACATCTATGTTCATCCTTCATTCCCAAAATCACTACTAACTTCTTTAGAGGCTGGTATAGTGTGCATTGTTTATACCAAGCCATCTTTGTTATTTATAAAGGTTGAGAAAACATTCATAATGAATTTTATTTACATTTATACTAAGTAATCTTAGTATCATTAATGATGTCAGCAACTAGCCTTTGAGAACAGAAAAAACTCCAGTGGTTGAACATGAATGAAAGCATGTGTAAAGTCCACCGGATGATGTACCATATTAAATTTGTATCAAAATATACTTCAGCAAACAACCAGTCAGTCATATGTAACTGATATAAACTAAGCATTTTTTGTAAATTAGCAATAACTTATTAGATTCCACTGTGGGTCAAATGCTTGTCGGAGGCGGGGCATATGTCTCACTTTCACTCTGCCAACAGGCTGCATGTCCACTATTATTCCCAAACACAATGTGCATGAACAGATCATTTATTTTCTTTCCTTTCAGCCTTCGGCGTTTGGATTACTGGGGCCCTCAACATACCGTTGAGTCAACAGATGACTCTGCCTTCACAGCAACCAGTGTTGTTTTGGAAAAGAAAGGGGGAAGTGTGTGTGTGTGTGTGTGTCTGTATGTATTTTGGGAGGGGTTGAGTGGCTCCGGGGCTTACATTTTCACCTCTGCGTGGGCCAGCTGGTTTATTCAAACATTCAAATGTAGCAAGTTTTCCTTCTGCTGACCAATCGCAGCCCTCGCAACTGAACCGTAACAGCCATCGCAGTGAAAGTGGCATTTTTTAAACATTTGAAAGCAAACAGCTGCTTTGACGCTGGTGATATTTGACATTGAGTGACTGGTTTATTGACACTTGTCATATTTCAAATAAAGAGGACTGGAGGATAGGGAGAGTTTTAAAAAGAAAAAAAAAATTTCTATGTTTACTTGTTGCAGAATCTATCTTAATTAGACCAGAATATGAGAGATAAGCAGCAGGCTTTTCATCCTCTTAAAAAAACTGTGCTGCATCTCTTTCTTCATCAGACAGTGATGGCAGCGCGGTAGCACGCAGCGGCCACTGCGGGTCAAGATTAGCATGCATTGCCCTGTGTATTTATTGTTCTGTGTATTTATTGTTCTGTGTATTTATTGTATAGTGTGTATTTGCACTTTATGTAGTCCTGTATAGCATGCTGCTGTATTGTTGCGTGTTGCACGATGGTCCTGTAGAAACGACATTTCATTTCAATGTATACAAGGTATATGGAGAAATGACAATAAAAACCTACTTGAACTTGAACAGTGAGAGTTTTGATGTGTTTTATAAAAAAAATTATTCAGTCGTCCTTACTTCTCCAGTTATTAGACTGCTGAACTACTCTATCTTGTTAAATTAACTCTGGGTGGAAGGTGTAGGTGTGATTGATCAGCCGTATCGGCACGAGTAAAGTGCAGGCTAGCCCTGAAATAAATAGTGCAAAAATACAAGTTGCCTCTTCGAGTCGCTAATGAAAGCTGGCGTGACATTTTCAAGTCAAATATTAGATTTAGAGGGAAGAAGCAGTCTGCATTTTCATCACTGCAAAGCTTTGAGGTTTTAAAATATAGAAAATAATGAAATATCAAAAACAAACTTAGAGAAAATTGACCAAAATTGGGCAAATATGAAATAATCATCTTGTAAAACAAACATCAGACAGCATATACAGTTATAAATACACAGTTATTCATATTTTTATTAACGTTTATACCACTGCAGCTCAGGGACACCAAAACGAACGCAATAATAACAAATGTCATCCATTGACAGCATTGCCTAGTGTCCTTCAAAAACTACTGGCTGTTTACATTTAAAAATCCTCTTCCTTCCTTTGGAACTCTGAAGCAGGCCTTGAATAGGCCAACAGCAGGATGAGAGACCAACAACAGCTTGGTGAAGACAAAGCTCATTTGTAAATCTTAGCAATAAGTGGAAAGGAGTGGTCTGTTGAGCCTCTTTTCTATTGTTGACCATCTGTAAGTATGAGGCAAAATCCTGTAGAGACCATGGCACATTCATAGGTTAGAGAATAGCTTTGAAGAGGTGTGTGTGTGTGTGTGTGTGTGTGTGTGTGTGTGTGCGTGCGTGCGTGCGTGCGTGTGTGCGTGTGTGTTGTGTAGAATGGAGGCAGGAAGGGGCAGGGATAGGGGAGGGAGCGGTTGTCTCTGTGTATGTCTACTTAGGGACCCATGGGATTATAACGGCTCACACACTATCAGTTAAAATTCATTAACCCCTACAGACAGCCCCTTAAGAAAAAGTAGCGGCAGCTGCTGCCGTTGTTGCGTTGCCTCGTGTAATTAAGCTCAAGTGAGACTGTGTAGTCAGTTAGAGTGAAAGGGGGCTCCTTAGGCCGTTAGCTGCAAGACAGGGAAATAGAGGCGCTTTTGTTCAGTTCAGTATTTAAATTTTTTTTCCTGGCAGACAGAAACATTGAATGACTTTTGACATGGTCTTGGAGTGTGAGGGCTAATTAATTTTTTTTTGCAGTTCCAGCCTGGTTATCTATTAAATATCTGTGGCTGGAAATGTAGTTGTACAGCATTGTTGCAATATTATGGATGTACATATTGTCACGATATCCCCGCCCCGGACTCCCGCTTATAGTGCGCGCCACAGTTCCCGGCAAGCCGCGCACTTCCGTGTGTCTGTCTATATCATATGTTTTTGTTTTGTTTGATTCACGTGTCTTGTTTTGGTTCTGTTCACGCCCCCTCCAGTTTCCTATTGGACATTCTGTAATTGATAGCAATTATATATTTACTGTTTATGTTCAAGTTCAAGTTCAAGTTCAAGTAGGTTTTTATTGTCATTTCTCCATATACCTCGTATACATTGAAATGAAATG
>JAOUQW010000004.1:16904910-16921653 GCA_028565825.1 Olivaichthys viedmensis
GACTTGACTACTGCAACTCTCTTCTTGCTGGTCTCCCTTCATATGCGATTTCTCCTCTACAAAGCATTCAGAATGCTTCTGCCTGCCTGGTTTATAACTTTCCAAAGTTTTCACATGTGACCCCTCTATTGAGGTCACTCCACTGGCTTCCTGTCATAGCAAGAATCAAATCAAAACTCTTGTCTTTGCATTCCAGGCGTCAAAGGGCTCTACACCACACTATTTATGTACCCTGGTTCAAAACTACACACCTGCACGTCAACTCAGGTCATCAACTTTGAGAAGCCTGGCATGTCCTTCTCTGAGCTCGCAGCACAAGATCTCGCTGCTTCAGCGTCCTGGCTCCTCAGTGGTAGAACGAGCTTCCCCCTCCACGCCAAACAGCTCCATGTCTCTATTCCTTTCGCAAAGGTCTACTTTCATCTTCCGACAGTATCTAGGTTAACACCTTATTTTCTCTACACTTACCTTTCATTGATTTTGTATTACTGCTTGTTTTTTTTAAATTTGTTGTATGATGTATGCACTTAGGTTTGAAATTCTCCTATTCGTCACTGATTGTCTCTTGTTGTCTTTAGTACCTTGACTACTCTAGCACTTGTACAAACTAGCATTTGCAATGTCCTCCAGGTTATGAATGATTGCAGATTCACTGGGTGCTTGGCATCGTTGCGTCTTCAACTATTTGCACGTTTTTTAAGTCGCTCTGGATAAGAGCGTCTGCTAAATGACTAAATGTAAATATAAAAAGCTCCCTGTGGCAGCGGGGGCGTGGTCGAGCGTCGGTGGCTGACAGAGAGTGGGGTCATGACGAGGTGACAGGCAATCGCATGAGTGCTCTCACCTGTGGATGATTAACGGTTCTCTATTTCTGTCTCTCTCTGCATGCTATAGAGAATCGCGATATCGAGAGAGAGAGAGAGAGAGAGAGAGAGAGAGAGAGATATATTCAGCTTCCGCTTCCGGAATATTTATTTAGTTTATACTCATTTCATCGAAGTCCCAGAACCCTTTGCCTGCCATCTGCCTTTCTCCACGACTCCCGGTCAGAAAGTTTACATGCCCCTTCCTACTCTGTCATTTAGGTGTTCTACCCCTGGCAGCACGTGTGCATTTGGTTTTCGTCATGGCTTTGAATGGAACACTCAAGGAAGGGGCTGAATTTGTTTAGATTTTGAGTTTCAAAACAGTCAACTTTGGTTTCCAAAAAATTGCTGACTTCACCTTTAAGATAACATTCCCTATACTCTTGTAGTGAGTAGTAAGAGGTAGTCATGCATCACAAAACAGTTAGTTTTGAAAGTGTTTAGGGAAGCAGATGAGATGACATACAGCCGAGAATAGAAACTGCTGAGGGCATGAAATAATTAATTATATGGTGATGAACTGTTAACCTGTACTGCCCAAGCTGATGCGGAGATGCTAATCAATGCTAAACTTATGTGACCTTATGAAAGGATCACTAATCACTGGGTCGCTAATCGATGCTTGATTAATGAGAGCAAACCATAAAAATGGCCAATTAATCCGCATTCAAGTGTCGGGCTTAAACCAGGGACGTGTTCCAATTCAAGGGCGACAGTGTATGGACATTAAAACTATGTCCACACGAATACGGATACATTTAAAAATGCTGTTTTCATAAAAGGTTTTTCGTCCACATTGGTGTTTTTACATTATTTCTAAAGTGGCCACACTGAAATGCAGCACCTATAGGAATATACTGAGCATGTGCAGAATTGCACACTTAAGCCAGGACGTTTACGCCATTTACGCATTTGCGCACCAGAAAACATGACTAGGTTAAGTGACAAAAAAAAGACTCTTTGTATGATCAGTAATGGCACTGAGCATGAACAGCAGTGAATACCATGTATTTTATACAATTATTGCACCCATGAATACAGCGCATAGCTTTGTTTAATCGTAATAAACAAAACAACACTGATAATACGAGTTAAATTTACTCATCCTGTGTTTTGGGTGTGTTGGAGCTGGATCATGTGACGATCAGAGGCATATCACAGGATGATAGACATCAGCTATTTTAAATATCTCTGGCCTCCCCCATTCACACTAAAGCTCAAAAACGGCATTTTCAAATTTAGCCAGGCCTGAAAAGCATTTTCAAAATTATGCATTTTCGGTGGCCAAAACACTGTTTTAGTGTGAGCAAAAGGCCAAAATGGAGAAGAATTTATACATTTTAAAATGTATCCACATTAGTGTGGACATGGCCTTATACGTAAACGTACAGTACATGCAGTGCACAAAATCATCAAGCCTTTGATGGTGGGTTTAGTGGCACAGGCCCTACTTTCTCATTTTATTTGAAATGAAATTTTTTGTACATTATGCATTCCACGTGCATTGTGGGATACTTACAATATTAGTTTTTCTTTCTCATAAACTAAAACCATATTCAGATTGGGAAAGGATATTTAAAATCTAAACCCCACAGCAAACTGTGTAATTGAAGGTAGTTATAAGGAGAATAGCTAAGCTTATAAAAATTGTTCCACAACTGTGTATTCATCAGCATCAATATGCTACAGGAGGCATTACAGGTTAATAAAAAGTGCCCTTTAGCAGGTTTCTGTTCATGGACCCTATTAGATATGCAGCGCACAAAATTCAGAGAGAGAGAGAGCGAGAGACAGTGTCCTCTGTCCGTGCCATTTTACGGCCAATGATGACATTGAGTTTCCCTTTTTATAACCTCACCTGGAAAATTAGTAAACATAAACGATAACCCATCTTTGCCTAAATTGACTGGGCTCTGATTTACTATGCCAAATGCTTCCCTTCTCCATAATTGTCCATCAAAGTGTAAAATATAAAAATTCAACAACCTGAGAAAACTATTTTCAGACCTTTAACAATATATCTTTCCATTTCCACACACCACACTTATGAGGAAGAACATTGTCATAAATCAGAAGGGAAAGAATTATAAAAAATTGCTCAAACTTTTTAAAACCCCATCCTTCCCTGAAACATGGCTGCATCACTTCTTTTGCTATTACCTTTCTTCTGCAACTACACTGACATAAGTTTTGTTGATAATATTTTAGGAACCCTACACTAAAACATGCTTTCACTTGAAGCGTTTTTAGAGTTTTAAAACAAGTAAAAGATAAAGTGCACTGAATAGAATATTAGGCCATGTGCATGTTGTGTTTATCATTGCAACTTTGGCACAGAGAATTGGAGCATTGCTATCATTAGAATAGCATTATATCTACATTTAATGGTGGTGCTAACATTCTGGCTTCTTTGCTAACTTTGCTATTAGGTACAACCATTCTCTTCAACTGACGTAGCTCACTTCCATTTCATACAAATCTGCTGTAGTCACACAAGATGTGTACTGATTCCGTTCTGAGACAAGATGTCCCGGAAATTGACTTGATGTGTAAGTATAGTTAGCAAAAACACAAAACATTGGTTCAAGACAGAAAATAAAGATCCTCCCCTTTCTTTAAAAATATGTTTGTGTCACATCCATACATACATCAAGTGGATGACGCTAGCTGAATGATGACGTTCAGGGGAACATATATGAGTAATAGGTTTGTGTGTACATAAAATATGACTAATCTTATATACAAAAGAGAGAGAGAGAGACTGAGAGACACAAAGCATGCACTATGCACACCGTTACTTTCTCCATTACTTTCTTTATACTCTCCATACAAGGTGTCCCTGATTGTGTGTGTGTGTGGCTGTGTTTGGGTGACTGGTTGGGTTAATGCATCACCCATCATCTGTTCTGCGTATAGACCCAGCTGCTCCAGCCAAACCTGTATCTCCAGATCTCATGGTTCATCTTGATGCCCTACACCTTTCCCCTCTGTCCCCTCTACCCATCCTTCCCTCTCTCCATCTCTTCATCCAGTGAATCGGGTGCTGATTGCACATCTGGAACCTGCAGTTCTTCCACAGATGGCTCTGGTACATTATGGGTAATGTATAGAGGACTACAGGGACACATACAGGGTGTGTGTATTGCTCCGAACAAGATCAGGCCCATGTGAAGGGCACATAGAAGTATTAACACAAATGTGTATGCAACTAAAAGAAGGTTATATGTCAATTACCATTACTTTCTACTGAACTGTAATAAAAGCATAATGAGTTTTATAAATCTCTGAGTCTCTAAACACTTCATACATCCAAACTTATTATATGGCAATATATTATATTCTAAATACAGTACTCTTTTAATAGCCTGCCATTTATTTTCATTATGGATTAATGAAAATAATGTTTGAGTCAAGCTGCATAATTTACCAAAAGAGGGAAACATGCAAAAGTTCAGCTCGGGTAGTTTAATGTTTTACCAGTCCTAAGATACACAAGTCATGATAGATTGATATTCAGAAGCTGTCTTGGGTGACTTTGAGCACAGAGAGCCGGCGTATGGTGGCAGATGCTTGCTGAAGAAGCTGAGATAGCACAGAAACCCCAAGATCGTTAGTGACAAGGAGAATTATAAATCATATTTTTTGCGTTTGCACAAAAAGTGGGGAGCACTAGAGCTTTGTTGTTTAACTACTCACCAGTGAACGACTGGAAAGAAAGTTGTGCATCTGCAACATCAAGAGAGGCAGAGAGAATGCAGACGAGCAGGGGACTCGGTGTGAACAAACGTTTGCTTTGTGAAAACCTGGCGATGAGGCTTTTGCTTTTGGGGGTGACCTCTGTATGACTGGATAATCACTTTTGTTGGGTTTTGTATTTTCATGTGCCGCACTACCCACGTTCACCAATTTGAAATTGATCAATAATCCAAAGTAGCTTTCGATAAGACTTCATACATATTGCTGCAGTGAGAGAAGCTAAGGCAATAATTTTCTCAATGTTCCAAAAACACTTAACAACCTTTTTATATAATTTGATGGCACAATGCATAACTATTGCTGTTATAATGCGTCCTTAGAATAGTCTTAAGTCCCATATTTATTAGACATCTACACTACTACAAAAAAAGGTTCCATCTAGAACCATAAAGGGTTCTTTGGCTTGTCCCTCTGGGGAAACCCTTAAAGGTTCTTTGTAAAACCCTATAAAAGAGTGTTTCCATGTCAGAGAGAGTTTCAAGTCAAACCCCTTAAGGAACATAAGAACCTGGAACTATTCAAAGAACCATTGAGGAGATTCAGTTATTTTATTATTAATATAATGGATACAGACACATTAGATGAGAAACCAATGGTATCCCCAGAACTGCACGCTATTCACTATATAGTGCACTATTTTAGATGTTTTGCCATTTCTAAGCCATGTCCAAAAGCATAGGGAAGAATATCTGCACTGCTTAGGACCATAGAGAGTACAGAATACCCATAATTGCCTATGACAATTGCAGGGAATAGGGTAGGTCACCATTTCGGACACCATGCAAATCTTTTGTAATACCAGGCACAGTAAAAGTATTTTGAAGTGCACTATCTCTTCTCATAGTCAGTATTGTTGCAAGTGTCTCCATAAGGATGAGGAAACAGATGTAGGCCAGCTGCCATTTCACTCCTCCATCAAGGTCAATCCTGATAGGGCCTTTACCAACCTGCCCCAGCTGTTCCCACTAACATGGCTGGCATCCGCCCCTGAAATTCTCACACATGGCACGTACCACACGCCCGGATGCCCTCCTACAGAACACAGGGGACAGCGGGTTAAAGAGGAACCAAGGCATCTGTCAGTCATTAACCTATCAGTCGGGGTGAAGCTATAAATAAATAGTTGTGACCTGGTAAGACAGCGTTATGCAAAAGCAAGGCTAAAAAAAGGAGCATCCTAACATTTTTTTCAGAGAAGGCCAGATCAGTGAGATCTTGGCAAAGATTGGCCATGTCTCTGTCTTTAGCATTTCAGCCACTAAAGAATAGTTGAGACAAATCCATTACTTTGCTATCCCACATCTGAATTAGGAAAAGGACTGCATTTTGCACATTCATAAGCATACATTGGCAAAGTAATTTGCAGCCTGAGGCCTGCGAGCTGCTCTCATAAATCTAGATTCAGGCGGCATCCTTGAGTAAAAGTCACCAAAATGTTAAGGTACTTGAGAGTTTTTTGTCTGTCTTCAGGCATTTGTATTGGCTTTATACTGCCAAATACTGTGGCATACACACTACTATTTATCCATGACAAAACACAATGGTGAGGAGAATCAGGCATGTGGCATGTATTTTCATTTTCTTTTCCAGTTTTTGTTTTCCTGGATTGCTCCCCAGAAGCACAGGTCTGCATTTAAAACTTTACCTACTAGAAATAAAACAACGCCTGTATTTTTGTGACCCTTTCTAATACTGAAGTAATCAATGCTACTTTTTAATTTGTTTGACTGATTGATAAGGTACCATATACTGTATATATGCAAATCCATAAATACTAGCCATCAAGCGGTCCATTTTGTTCTCATCTACAATTACAATAATGTTTTTTATCAAGCCGCCTGCCGGGAGTCAAAAGAGGACAGGCAGGAGCTGTACAGGTAAAAAAGGCAGCAAGTGACGCTGCATGAGAGAGAGAAATATTCATTGCTGAGGAAATATATGGGTAGAACTGTTCACAGCACCACAAAGTCTCCTGTCAGGAGTTTCTGATTGTTCCCTCTGCCAGGTAAGGTGAAAAAACAGCAAAAAGCAACAAAGGCCTTGTCCAGCAGGCCCACTAAGGCGAGTACACTAGTTGTAACCGTGTCAAACCATCTCAGCACAGCGGGCTCATCCAATTGACCTTCATCCGCACCACGGAAAGGAGGACAATGCCAGCCAGGTACACAAAAGGTTCTTTTTGTCCACTCCAGGCCACCGCACAGCGGTGGGTTGACATAGGGAGAAAATTGGTCGGTTTTTGGCAATTTTTTTTATTTATTTTCTAGCTGTCCCCTCTTGTAGAAAAACCTTGAAGGCTCTGGATGAATTCTTGGTCTCTGACTCATGGCCTTGACTAACAGATCATATGCAGTCTTCCATGTCTGTGCAAAGGGCATCCTAGATTTGGCGAAACCTGGAATGTGAAGCGCGTTTTAACTTCCATTCGTCAATGTCATAGTGATCATCTGGTCAAACGTCTGTTGTGCTTCATTAAGCCAGTGTTGTAGGTTTATTCATCAAAATATTTTAAACCTACACACTCGCTCACAACACACAAACTCACATAGACTCCTGACCAAGTAATGTCTAGCAGAGAATGGCTGCATTCTCATGGCACCGTTTAGTTTAGCTGTTGGATTTAAAGCAAAGTGACCTCTGCGTGAGTGTTTGTGTGTGTGTTTGTGTTTGTGTGTGTGCCTGTGTGAGTGCGTGGGTGGCGAGAACTAGCCTATGCAGAAAAGCCCACTCAGGGCACATGGGAAGCCAGCAGGCATATGGTAACTGCGACCTTTCTCTCTTTTATTCAATTGATTTACTTTCCCTCCTTCCAATTTGTCATTTTCCTTCTGAATTAATTTATCATTTCTCCCCCACACTTGCTAATCTTGTTGCATTTTCCCATTTCCCCATTTCCCTAGTATCTCATCAGCAATCAGTTTCCTGTCTAATGCTCATTTCTGCTCTTCGCTTTAATGTTAGTTCTTGCTTTCTTCTCCTCCACTCTGTGCAGCAGCATTCTTTCTCTTCTCACCCTCCCATTTTTTCTTTAGCTTTCTTTTGCACTTTCCCCTTTCTTCTTCTCTGCTCATTGACACAAACATGCGTAATTCTTCCTAATGTGACAAATGTGACTTCTTTAATCTTAACAAAGCCGCGTTCTCACCTCTGAATTCATCTGTGCTAAATCAAAGCAATGTAAATGCCCATTTCAGGAGTGCGAGGTGTTTTTCTCCCAAATAGGTGCATAAGCTGGATTTTCTTTGAAGCTGCTATGTAAACAAGTGTCAAAACGAACGTTTAGCACCCGTGCCTGCATCAAACCACTGCAAACTTACTCTGAGGAGCATTATTTATGCTCAAAAGTGGTGACACAGTGTGCTAAGCTTGTTAGCTTTAGCGCAGGCGATTTAGTTGCGCGTCACCTGCGAGGAGTTTTAAACAGTCCCAGAAACTGGAAGCAAAGATAACGTCCATCTTCCGATATACACCCTCGCCTGAAAGCTTACTCTGTCAACATTCCAAACGGCCTAAATTATGCACGGTAATATGCGGCCCACAATTCATGCCCATCCATCACTTTATGGCTGAAATACGATCTATCTCATTCCAAACGTAGCCGAACCATTTCCATTCCGTGCCTTGTAAGGTAACACATTAGGCCGCAATTCCGTTGGCTTAGCGGCACGGGCATTTAAACATTTACGACGATACATCACGATATATGGCACTGTCAGTGCGTGCACGGCCGGGGGGCATATTGCCAAAGTGCTGATGTCTCAGGAGATCGGGGGGTGGTGAGGGGGTTCCAGTGCTCTGAAATGACAAAGCCTCAGCTTGCAGTATTTATGACCTCGCCGTGTTCAGAGGCACAAAGCAGAGTGCTGTTCTTTGTACTTGCTAGGCAGAACCTGCCCTAGCTGACAAACGCCATCCCCTCTCTGCTGTAGTGGAGAGGTGTTTATAATGCATCGCCTGTTCTGAAGCAGATGGAAGACAGGCTTTCTGTCTGCCGTGTGCTCCAACATCCTCGGACCAGTGAGGAGAGTGCTGTCAGTGTGAACTGCAACCCCAATGCTCACGATCACATCTATAATATGGTACATGCAGAGCCAGGAACATCCAGATACATCCTTCATATTCCACAGGTCTTGCTATGACCAGCATACAGGGAGCCAGAGTTCAGCACTCAAAGCTACTCGGTAGGGGAAAAGAGGTACATGTTTCTTTCCTGATTAGCAAAACAGTGGCTAGATTCTAAAAGACAAATAACACAAGCATGCAAGCATGATTGCCACACAATAGAATTAATACAAAAGTGTTTTCCAATCCGATCATGCGCCAATGATTTCTAAGATGCATTTTGAATAATGGAAAATGACTGAGCCCAAATGGATAGGGTATGTTATGATGACATGTTAAATCTGTTATCAAATTATGAGATAACATGGGGCCTGTTATCACGAAATGTTAAATCTTTTATTGTCTCTCGCGTTTCCTTTGTCTGGGAGAAGCAGAAGCAGAACAAGCATCCATGCCATCCTCTTATAATTTTATGCTGCAGTATTTCTGTGTATGAGCATCCGCCTTCGTCGTGGTCCAGAACCTCAAACACACACACACACACACACACACACACACATACATATACAGACACACACCAGCTGCAGCCTTGCCACCCATGGCATGGGCATAAACCCTGCAAATTTAATGGTTCAAATGCAACATGGCCTGCCATCTGGGTTGGAAGGTGTTTTGTTTTCTCCTGCTCTGATTAACGATGGTTTGGAAATGGATTGAATCATTATAGAAAAGAATCATTATAGAAAAGCTTTGCTAAATGATCAAATCCATCTCAGGCTTTTGAGGAGTGAATGTTCTACAACCACATGGTTGAAAATGACATGGTTGGATATTTAAGTAATTGCCCAAAAGAAAACGATGAGTGGCTACTTTATTATGAGTTTATTCATAATCTACCAAGTGATTCAAGAGATGGCTTATTTATCCTATTGAATTTCACTGCAACCATATGATATAAAATATTTATCTATGATCAAATTAAATCCCACTAATACATTAATGATCCTATAACATAATATGCCTGCAATGAAACTATGCTCAGAGATAGTATTTCATCTAAGATTTACACATCCAACCACAACAATGTCTATTATCTCTTATGATACAGCTGTAGGTCTATTATGATATGGTCTTTACTTAATTAGTTTTACACTGACGTGCAACTCATTGACCATGGTCAAGGACAGACTCTACTTTTCCACTCTACTGCACTGCGCATGTAACCCCAACAGTCCCTGCATGTACGACACTGGATTTGGCAGCAATTGTGAACCTTCCTCTGTTCATCTGTCACTCAAACACGATTACAGGCAGGCCTGAACAAGACTGGACATGAGCAGAAATACTATCCAATTTATCCATCCAAATTTCACTTTGGCCAGAGATTAGTGGTTTCTCACACTGCCTTGATGTTACTTTGGCCACTATTTTTTTTTTTTTTTTTTACAATAGATGAGATTGGAGTTCAGGTAAGAGCACTAGATCAACTTATAAGGGCAACATTAAAATGGAACCTCTAACTGAAACCAGTAATTTGAGCCTGACCCTGGTTTTACCTTTATCGATTGGTAGGAGGGAAAGCGGAAAAGATAAATGTATCATCTATAGGGTTAAGTCTCATTTTCACAAACTAACAAGGTATATGAAGTATGAATTGCAAATTTGTTTGAGAAAAATAAACTGTTTAATTATCCATGGTAGTATGGAAAGACTTTTTGAAGGCTGGAATTAAAAAGAGAGAAACCCCCTTTCCATTTTGACTCTCAACGTGTGCTAATAACTCAGCAATGGCTAATAAAAGCTTTTCTTAAATTTTTTATTATACACTTTATTCAATGTTGCAGCTGCCAAGTAGGTTGCAGATCTTTAAATGATGCTATATCAGGCCTTCTGGTACACTGCAGTACCCGACAAGCTGTTTGAAAACCAAAATGCATGATCCTGAGCTTGAAATTTTGTTCCAGTTACAAACACCTGGGGTAGTTTCAACAATATTGGCTTTGTGTTGTGATGTCTTAAAAGGACCAACAGGAACAGCAGATTATGCAATCAAAACACTAAGACATTCAACACAACAGAAAAGGAGGCAAAGCTTAAATCCAGCTAGTCCAACCCACTGCATTGAAATTCCATACCCTTAGTATGTGCTATGTTCAAACTGTTAGTATAACATAATCGTCAAACTGTGATATCAGACGTTAAGGGAATTATGACTTCTCTCTTTCATCTAACGTTTCCTACTTTACACTGGAAATTTTGTCTTGTTGCACTTACAGAAGCAAAGATTTGGTTACATATTACATGCTTGCTGTATTCCTGATGCATCTTTATTGACTGTTGCTGTTTATGAAAGATCATTAGACCATTAGAAGATGAAGAAATGGTGCACAATCCTCAATTTGAGCCATCTGCTGACTTAACAAGCATGATCACAGTGTTTAAAAAGAAAACGGTAAAAGTTGAACTATACTGATGCATACTGTCAAAGACCGAATCCTCTTTCAAATTATAGTTTATAGCTCTGGTACTATAAGTTGATGAAAATGAAAATCCCAACATGATAGAATGTAGATAAAAAAAATAATGATTATTTTATACAGTTTCACATTGCTCTATAAATAAATACATCTTTATAAAGATCAAAAATCATTAGAAAATTGTAAAATGTATTCCTTCAGTCCAGGTCAGTTGTTAACTGCTATGTTTATACATTTAATCATTAAAGTAAAATGTGTTCAGTTTGCTAGTTTAATGGCTGTATCATTTTTCTTTGCCAGAAAGGAATCATCATGATATCATTTTGATGCCAAAACTGACAAACAAGGAAGACTGAAAACTTAAGGTCTGACCACCCAACTGTTTTAATCCCATTTGCATGATATCAATATAGAAAACTCAAATTAAAAACATAAATTGAATGGTACTGTTCCCACATTGTTGGCCCCCATGAAAGAAGTAGGGTTCCTCCCCTATTGGTAGCCAATATTTTGTCTGAGCAGTGTGGCTATTAGCTGACAGAGTGAAGTTCCTGTTGGCTTTGGTACACGTTGTCTGTGTATTTGTGTACTGCTGATGACAGTTCCACCGAGGCTGGCCCTTCTCATCAACTCGTTTTGCCTTTCATTGTCATCGGGGGAGCTTTCAAAGTGCTGCTGCACACCAATCATACTAAAAACATTGTACAAGGCTTAATCACTCTGTGTGTCCGTGTCCATTTTTTCTCATGAGTTTCAGATAGGCGGAATGTTTATGAGCAATATGTGCTCCAAAGAGAGAGAGAAGTCAGTGAACGCATGTATAAACATAACTTTTTAGACATTTTAACAGCAACTCAGGGAGTGATTAGCTTTCTGTTGTTTCAACAGATATAAAGGACTGATTTAAGCATTTCTGTGAAGTTGCCAAGGCTGAGGAGGTCATTTTCTTTTCTGAGCTACTTTTGCCTTCTGACAAAGCTGAGATAATAATGCATGGCTCTCTGATTAGGTTTAATAGTACACCTGTGCTGTTTTATGCTGTTTTATTACTTCTTTCTAGTCACTAAAGATGTTGCCGCAACCCAAGTATTGCTTTTATTTGAATCTGTTAACCTTTTGGCAGGTTTTATTGCTACACATGAAAAGTACGTAACCGCTATCAACGGCTGTCGAGGACTAAAGTGGTTAAAATTAGAGTGCAATGAGGACTACACTACAGTGTGATTCAGGCTGCAATGTAATTTCCATGCACACTGCCACAATAAAGTGTCATTCCAAAAGCAATAGCATGTTGCCTGACAACACACCAATAACATGTTTTTATACCTAATGACTTCCAGCCAGTATGTCTTGCACAAGCTTTTTGCAAAATAATTTCGGTCAGAGCATGTCCTGTGTTTTTGACACACAGTGAACGCTGTAATCTGATGCATGCAGCGTGTAGTCGTCTCTTCCTAATTACCAAAGACATGGCACTGTCAGCAGTGTCATGCCAGGCTAATGTCTCCTCGGAGGCTGACAGCCACTGTGTCAGCCTATTTGAAGGCGGCTGCATTAGTGTTCCGAAGATAAAGCGAATTAAAATCCTGTCAAGGCCTCACAAACGGTCACTTGGGCCAAAAAAAAGAGACAAAGGGAGGACTGTAATTACCATGTGTTGCTGTTTGCCTTTGTGTTTCATAACAAAGCAAACTTAATTAGACATCTTAGGATAAAGTCTCCCAAACAGCTCCACATGTGTCAACAATTTTTGTTGTTGTTGTTGTTGTTGTTTCAAAAAAGCATGCAGCAGGTATTCATTTAAATTTGATTATGCGTCTCCAATTTGCATGCTTACTTTCTTACCCTGGGGGAAAAATAAATGTGTGTGCTTGTGTGTGTGGGAGAGGGAGAACTCTGTGCAGCTCAGGGGTTACCCTACACTTAACATTGAAACAGGAATGACTTTGCAATTGCTAGGCTCTGCTAATGACAGCCTCGTTCATTGATCCCCCCCGTGTCAGTCAATATCCCACCATTACCAAAGGAGCAGGCTTTTTTAGCTGATGTTTAGATATCTGCCTTCCCTGGTCATATGCAAATGCTGAGAACTAGCCTTTCTTTACCTCATATGAAAAGCTTTCCTTCCTCTTCCATATCCTCTCCAGTAAGCGCTTTTTTAACTGTACCCTTGCTATTTTTGAATGTCATTAATGTAAGACCATTACGTGCACAAATACTCTTGAATGCCCATTAGCTGTGCTTGACATCTTGATGTTTGCTCTTGACATTCTGAAGATCATTTGGACCAGACCATATGCTGAGGTTTTCTGTACAGAGTGTACCGATTGATTTTTCTTGCTTAAAAAATGATTACAGGAACTGAATTCCTTTCTGAAACGTCCTTGTTCCCATGGGCTTTCAGATCATGGGAGTGTATGAGAGTGTTCATGAGTCTGCAAATTGTAACACCTCATGCCAGAGCAAGGCTACATACGGTAACATGGCACCTTAAAGGCCTAACAGCAACAGCCTGACAGGCTAATCATAACTGTGTGCAACCTCATCAGAGGCCGAAATGTCGACACTGTGCCACTATTCGGACAGGTGGCCTGATTAATGGGAGCTTTCCTTAACCTAGTAACCGCTGCCAGCAACATATCTAGCTGACAGCTCTTAGCAACATATCTAGCTGACAGCAAACTCAGCTGATTCAGACTAGTCAGAATAACACAATTCTTAGCAGTTGCTGGTGTCAGTTAAATGTTTAACTAAAATAATTGGCATATTTTTGGACATATTTCTATTTCTTACAGCTTTTAAAAAGAACATTAGACACTAATTCTTCCTTTTTAAGAAGAATTGATTGAAAGAGTAATTTATATAGCAAAGCCCATAATTTACTATGTAGTTCCATATCATAAAGACAGTTTTTGGAGACTTTGGGCAACACAGCTCATACCCCATATTCCTGTCCCCCTCACCATATATGTATATTTAAAACCTTTTTGGGCATATTTAACATAATATGAAATTTAACATAATATTAATATATACTGTATATATATATTATAAATTATAAATGCAGATGAGTTATAAGTCATAGTTATGCTAAATGTAATTCATTCTTTATTTATTCATCTTCAGTAACTTCTTTAGGGTTGCAGTGGATACGGAGCCTACACCATAGATGGGACGCTAGTCTATTGCACACACACTCACATACACCTAAGAGCAATTTAGAGTAGCCAATTCACCAACTGGCATGTTTTGGGTAGGTGAGAAGAAACCAGAGTGCCCGGAGAGAACAAGAAGAACATGCAAAACTCTGCACAGACAGGTTCAGGATCAAACCCCAGACCCTGGAGCTGTGAGACAGTAAAGCTACTTGCTGCACCATGCCAAATAACATTATATCAGCTGTATATATATAGCTTTCAAATTAACACAAGGCCCCTAAGAATACCAAATAGACCAAAAAGCCGGTGCCTGATTTGCAGGTGCATTGGTCACAAAAACTGCAAAATAATTTAACGTCTCAAGGGGAGCAGATTTAAAAATTACAACATATAACAACATATGTCAAACACACACAAACCACCTTGGCAAAGAGGAACAATCAAATTACATCGATAGACACTTAGCAGGAGAGTCGCAAAATCTCAAGAAATTGCCATAAAATTTAATTAGAACCTCCATGAACCAGACTCATCAAAAACTGTATGTTGCTTGCCTTATGGCACATTGCAGGGCTGCTATTTGGACAGCCTTCATATCTAATGCACAAAGATCTAGTGTACACAAAAGTGGGGCCCTTTTATTAGCTATTATGTGCATAATGTAGGCTATTATCTGTTCTTATTAGAGAAATGTAATTATTACCCCATAACATATTAGAAAATATTCCACAAACACATGAACTGCACATAACAAACACACCATGCACAAGTAAATGCAAATGAAAAGTTTAACCAGCTACAAATAGTCTAAAAGTGTCTACTTAACAAATGCTAACTAAAGACTTAGCTTAAATATTATGCTGGACATCAGTGTACCAAATAGGAAATGTCAAGTCATATTGGTAACATGTTTGCATTTCCTTCTTTTCAATGTGGATGACATTTTCTGTACTCAACTGACGGAGCATAAAAGGAGCAATGTAGAATATGTTCGAAAGTTATTGAGCACTTGCTGTAGCATTGTGGCTTTGCTCTTATTTAAGGTTGAATAAAAAAATGCAATGAAAGCTATCAACAGGAAGCAAAATGGATGAATAGAGAAGAGATAGGAGGGAGGAAAAAAAGAGATGGGTTCAGAAGGTACAGGTGACATTTAACAAAATCCCTCTGAGCAGTAGTATCACAGAGAGCCCAGTCTCAACATTGGATATTTATGAATTGATTTGGCAGTGTCAGTCAAAGTTGCACTTTGCCACTGGCAATAATCTATTTGATGAGATTCATATGTCTACTTCATATTAAGTTTCCACACTGCTTATTGACCTTTTCATTTAGGATCTTTGACTTGCCGACTTGACTCCTCGCATCCATGGGCATGTCAGGCCTCATTATGCCTGGCATATTGCTTTGGTAGAGAAGAGACAATTTCACATTTGTGTGTGTGTGTTGGTACTGCTGGTAAAATGGTGTCGTATTTACTTTCAGTGCATGACGATTAATTAGATTAGTATCAAGGTACTAAGTAAGGATAAAGCAACTAAACTCGACCATGCTTAGCTTAATCATTCAGAAACCTTTCACAAAGGTTTGTTCGTGTCACTTCCTACAAGTTTGAGATCCTATTGATCAGATTTTGCAGTGTGCTCCTCCAAGCAGTGGCAGATAGATGAGCTAAACCAGTGTTTCCCAATCCTCATCCACTGCACATTCTAGTGTTTTCCTTAATCTAACATGCCTAATTCAATTATTTTGATAATAATCTAGTCCTTCGTGAGTTGGATCAGCAGAAAAAACAAAAAAATGTGCAGTCCCCATGATTGAGATTACAATTACCACCCTAAGCAGATAATAAACATGTATACAAAAAATAGGACAGAGAAAAGAATATTGACATTTGATTTTCAGGATTTAACCTGCAAGTAATATTCATGTAGACTGACAGAGAGATGCACTCAAAGATTGGCTAAATTCTTGGGATTTCAATATTAACCTTTTTGAGCGTAATGTTGGGAATATAAGCATGTCCTCCAGCAGCTTCTCTAATTAGCTGCCTGACATTTTACTTAATGCAATAGAAAAAACAACATGGCTGCAGTATGATGATCTGATATCAGTAATTGGAACTTGTTTTTTGGTGTTGTTCATCTCAGCACTGGCACCGGTTAATTCTGATGCCTGTAGAGATATCATTAAATAGCTCAAAATGAGGTGCAGCTCTTCCCAAAGGACCCAATGACTGTTCTCCTTCTCTAATCAAGACCATCCCCTAGTTAAAAGCACTGCTGCAAGCTCCTTTTATATATACATGCGTATATATATATATATATATATATATACAGTCAAGCCGGGAAAGTCTGCACACCCCTTTCACCTTCTCCACGTTTCATTAAATTACAGACTTATTCTACAGTAGATTGAGTTCAT
>JAOUQW010000004.1:16921753-16938179 GCA_028565825.1 Olivaichthys viedmensis
CATTTTTTCCCCATTCTGATGGTTGATGTGAACATTACCTGAAGCTGCTGGCCCATATCTGCATGATTTTATGCATTCACGATTGGCTGATTAGATAATTGTATGAATGAGAAGGTGTACAGGTTCCTAATAAAGTGCTCAGTGAGTGTATATAGTGATTACTTTATCATGCACTCCTTACATGTTGTATTTTATTGCCGTTTGTCAAATATGTATCTGTATAGATCAATGGGACTTTAATCAGAAGTTATACTGGGTTACCATAAAAGCCACAGTAAATGGTAATGTCCAATGTCTGTCTGTCCTTTCACCAGCTGGTGCTGCCAGAGTATTCAATCCATGGTCTCTTCTGTATCATGTTCTTGTGTGCCCAAGAGTGGCTAACTGTGGGCCTGAACATCCCTCTACTTTTCTACAACACATGGAGGTAAGCATCTGGGCTGCCTTCTTTTAATTATGAACATTTGGGCCATATAAATGCTTACATAGACATTTCCTCAGTTCTGTGAATTTGATTAGATTTTTTTCCAAAATAATTATTCTAGGCAAATCCTAACTGATACCAACTATGTAACGTGTGTAGCACGGGATAAGAGGCAGGACGCAAGTGCGGGTGTTTATTATTATTAGGTTCAATCCATAAATCATCATTGTGAAACAGAGCAGGGGTCAAAACACAGGCAGATAAACGTAGAGTAGGCAAATCCATATCGGTAATCAGGGCACATGCGCGAGTCAAAACCAAGTAGTCAAAAACAAACAGATAAACAGAACAAACAAAAGGGAATAACAACGCTCAGCGTTGCCGGCATAGAAACACAAGACTTTGCGATGATAAACTGAAACGAGTGAGTATTTATACACAAATTGATTAACTGGACAATTGCAAACAGGTGCGATCAATTAATAAACAACCAATAGGAAACGTGAACAGAACAAAAACTGAGACACGAGAGAAAACAAACAAAAGCACATGACTACATGAAAGACACGACACACACAGAAGTGCACAGCTTGCAGGGATCTGCGGCGCACACATAAATCGGCACAGAACCCCCCCTCTACACGCAGCTCCCGACGTGCAAAACAGACTCCCGGAGGGGGGCCCTGGGCCCGTGGGTGGAAAGTCCATGTCCGGCGGGATGACCGGAGACTTCGGTTGCACGTGAGGTGCAACTAAGTCTTTGCAACTAAGCGATGACGTCACCCGCCACGACCGGCGGTGGTGTAACGAACACCTCACCTGGTGGAGAGAGAGGTACCCAATACGAGGTGCAGACAATAGACAAGAGGGAAGAAACATGTTTACTCACCTCCAAGCTGGGCACCAGGAGCTCCTCCCCACAGATGGTGGGAGCCATGACGACCTCGCCACAGATCAGGAACCACTGCGCTGGTCTCGGGAAGAGCAGGAACCACTGCGCTGGTCTCGGGAAGAGCAGGAACCACTGCGCTGGTCTCTGGCGGATCAGGAACCACCGCGGGCTCTCGGAGAGAGCAGGAACCACCGCGCTGGTCTCGGGAAGAGCACGAACCTCAGTGCTGGTCTCAGCGGCCTCAGGGATGGTCTCTGTGGCCTCAGGGACGGCCTCTGCGGCCTTCCATAGCCCCCCCAAAACAATTCCAGCGACTTTTTCTCCCTCGTACCAGGGATTTAGGTATGCTGGACTGGCGGTGCTATGAGCGGTTGCGATGGCGGGCTCGGAGACGTGACGGGAGGGGCGAGCTGCCGTGGCATAAGGAGGGACTCCAGGGTGGCCGTAAGGAAGTCGATCCGATCCTGCCGCTCCTCGACCTCTCGGCACAGTTCGGCCCAGCCCGTTGCATCAGCGCTGTGGGCGTGCTGTCCTGGCGAGGCGATTGACACCTGGGCGGCGGCGGCAAGGAAGCTATCCGCTGCTGGAGCTCCTTGATCTCTCAGGCCAGCTCGATCCAGATCGTTGCCTCCATGACGATAGGCTTGGCTGGAGCAGACTTGACAGGATCCGGTGGCACTGGAACAGACTGGCTCAAAGTGGACTTTTGCTTCCATCTTTTCCTTCGACCTATCAAGCGTCCCTCAGCCGCAGCATCAGCGGCTGCCATCTCTGCGGCCAACATTGCTGGATCGCCTGCCTGAAGGAGTGCGGTTAGCTCCATAGACGTGATATAGTCCCCCTCATCCAAATTCTCGGTGCCCAGTGAGCCTGACGGGCTGCTCAGCGGAGCCGTGAAAATGTGCCGGTGGTTTCTGCTTCTACGCAAACTCTTCCGGGATTTCGCGGGCTCCACACACCGAATCACTGCGTCCTTTGGAGGCAAAGTCTTCTGTAATGTGTGTAGCATGGGATAAGAGGTGATCAGCGTGTTTATTATTATTAGGTTCAATCCATAAATCGTCGTGAAACAGAGCAGGGGTCAAAACCAAAGTAGGTAAATCCATATCGGTAATCAGGGCAGAGGCGCGAGTCAAAACCAAGAAGTCAACAACAAATAGATAAACAAAATGGAATAACTGAAAACCAGGAACTAAGAAACCGTAGACAAAGAAATCCAGAAACATAAACAAACACTTAGTGTTGCCGGCATAGAAACACGACAAGACTTTGCAACGATAAACTGAAACCAGCGAGTATTTATACACAAACTGATTGACTGGACAATTGCAAACAGGTGCGATCAATTAATGAACAACCAATAGGAAACCGGGGGGGGCGTGAACAGAACAAAAACTGACAAACAAAGCACATGACTACATGAAAGACACGACACACACAGAAGTGCGCAGCTCGCCGGGAACTGCGGCGCGCACATAAATCGGGAATCCGCAGCAGGCAGATTGTGAGACACTGCAACTCAAAGGTGTTTGCTGTATCTAAATATCTTTATTTGTGATGAAGACCACTTGATCCTTAGTATCTTTCATACAAGTTAAGCAAATATACAATGCATCTTCGGTGGTTTGCTTGATTAACTAAATTAGCTAAATTTGTGCATCTAGCTTGCCATGTCAGATTTTAGTTCACAGACTCATTTGCTAAATATGTGTAGAAGATGACATTTCTGTTATGGGAAGTAAAAAGTAAAGAAAATCCATTACCTTGAAGACAAGGAGACTCTTCTTTGTGTGTTGGCCAAGTTTATTGCAAAATCACAAGTGAAAATGCTTTTATACAGGTCTGAGGTAGCTGCTCCTCCTACCCATGTGCCTTATGGTTTAACATGATTGGTTTAGTGAGCATGCAAGGTTACTTAAGATTTACTTGGGGAACATTCATTAGCTAACTGTTATCAGTAAAGAATACTATAGTGTGCTTCTCATGCAAAGTGGCGTGACGAACACATGCTCAGGATATGATTTCACTACCAACTTCTCCCATACCTTCCACTTGGGGGCCCTCTAATACAGTGTGAGGTATGCACTAATTGGTAAGTGAAAACAACATGTGTCGGATAAGAGTGTTTTATGTCCGGACTAGGAGGCACCCCATCCGGGAATTGACCATATAAGGATCTTCTTATAATTCAACAAGTCTTCTCTGGCCTTGGGATGTTTGTGTGAAAGCTGGGGAGTATCAATTCTCATCGTGAACCTGGATCCTTATCTAGTCTTGAGCACAAGGCTCTCCCCCCTTCTGTCTCTCAGTAGATAATTAATGATTTTAGTCAGGGCGAGTCTACAGCACAGTTTCCTGTTTTGCTCATGAACGGACCCAGCCCTACGTTGTTGTCACTGTTGTCTTTGCCCCTTCCCAGGCCCGGGAAAAAATGTTTATCAGTCCTCAGACTACGTTAGTCAGCCTGACTTCTAATCAGGTCCGTTTTTCTCCCTTTGGGCCTTGTAGGAATCCTTGGGTGGTCAATAAGTGGGAATGGTAGGGAACCTTTGCCATAAGTTCTTCCCATGTGATCATGTAATGGTGGGTCAGAGCCGTCACTGGAGAGTATTTGCCGTCCTGGTTCTCCCAGGTATGGATACATATAGTTCTTGGTGAATTTTTCCCACTTCGTCAGGGTAGGTTTAATTCTCGGTCTTACCCAAATTTGTCGAAGGATTTTTTGGCAGGTCGGATCTTTGTGTGTCCGCAGGTGTCCCACTTGCTGGAGGTTGTACAGTACTCTTCCCATGGGTAGGGCTGCTAGCTCTAGGTAGTTACGCCAGGGTATGGGTGGAGATAGGAGAGCCGGCAGACCGTTCAGGGACCATCTTCGGTGTCTGAGCCAGTCTTTCCAGTGGATGGATTCTGAGACTACAATAAGGACGTTTCTGAGCCCTCCTTCTCCCAGCAGATGTTCCCATAATGTGGCCCCTCTGTTTTCCCATTCTTGAGTTTCCTCTTGGCCTATTTCTCGGTACATTTCGGCCGCGTCTCCGATGTCTGAAGGGGATTTGGTGTGGGCCGATACCTTTATGACTGCTTCGCGATTGTGGTCATGAGGCTTTTGATTTCTCCTTGGTGCTGTATTGGCTTCACTACCATTGTTAAAAGACCCCTACGTGTCCATAAAGGTCCAAAGTCATGAACTACTTCAAATGCATATCTGGAGTCGGTGTAGATGTTGGCTGTTTTATTTTCGGCATACTCCAGGGCTCCTGTTAGCGCAAGAATCTCTGCTATTTGAGCTTCTGCCTTCCTGCTGGCTCTTCATATAACCACTTCTCCCTTGCCATCCACTACTGCCCATCCAGTGACTCTCTCTCCTCCCTTTGGGCAGTAGCTGGAGCCATCTATGAAGAGTTTCCTTTAGAGGGTCTGAACATGCTCGAGATCCTGTGATTTTGTCTTCTTTCAACCGGGTGAGACAGCAATGGGGGGTACCTGGTTATACTAGCGCAGAAGCTGGGTTGTCTTACCCCATGCTTGGTAATGGTGGGGTTAGCCTGCGGTCCAAGCAGCACCGACTCCCATCTTGCCCTTCTTAGCCGTAACTGTCATGAAGGCTGTGAAGTAAAGGAGCTTCAAGAAGAAATGCTCGGTGTGGAGGGTCAACTGAGATTATTTGACCGTTTATGTGGTAGTGGTCACTGCCCAAGTCACACAGTCTGCAGCTAGCATGCTTGGAGGGTGTCCATGGCTAGCGGCTTTCCTGGTTTTACTGTAGTATGCCACCAGTCTCATCTGCCCATTGTGCTTCTAGCAGAGTGCTTCTAGCATTTGTCCCGGGCCAGGACCATAGATGAAATATCTTTCCCTGTTGGTGGAGCCCGAGTGCAGGGGCTTCCATTAGGCTTCTCTTGAGACTGATGAAGGCTGTCTCCTTCTCTGGTGTTTACGCTAAGGACTGCTGCCCTGGGAGATGTCCTTTAGTAGCTCGGTACAACGGGCGGCGATTTCACCAAAGTCTTCGATGAAGGTTGGACAGAATCCAAAAAGTCCCATGGCAGAGTGGAGCGCACTGACTGTGGTGGATCGCGGGAGATCTCGGACCACCTCATCCCTCTATTAAGTGATGCTTTTCTGTCCTTGGGTAAGGGTATGGCCCAAATAGATGACGCAGATTTGGGGCTTTTTTCTGTTCACTTTGAGGCCTCCTCTCCTTAGGTCATTGAGCACAATATCTGTAGCCACGTGTCAGTCCAGTGGTCCTGGGCTTACCAGAAGAAGGTCATCCACATATTGCAGGAGGAAAGACAGGGCTACCTTGGCATGGGTGTCAGCCAACGTTGTTTAACAAATTTCATGAAAGATGCACACTAGCCCGCAGATAACTCCGTCTGTCTCTTCCTGTCGGGGTGTCTCAGTATCTGTGATTAGGTTGATTGGTTCAGAGACCGACATGCTGGCGATGGCCGCCAGGGTAATTCAGGGTTGTTCAAAGGAGAGGGAGAGCTTCGTTAACAATTTTGAAATAAAGATCCATTCCTAGGATGGTTCCCTCAGAGTTGGGTCCTACTCACATGCGGACCCAAAATGCATAATGATTCACTTCGAGGGGGCATGGTTCGCTCTCTCTGTGTATAGGGTGCGGTCCGAGGTTACTCTCAATACCGGTATTGTTCTGGGTGTCACTTCTAAATCTAGGTCAGTTAAGGATACCATCGCCTCTGTGTCAATTAGAGCTATGCACTGCTGGTCTCCTAACAGAACGTGGGGTGGTTATCCATGGTTCTGGAGGCTGATGCTACCTAGGCCTCCACTTCCTCCCACTCCGGGGAGAAAGTCTTGATCACCTTCTAGAGTATGGCTTCTTTTTCTGCTGTGGGGGACCAATCGGGTGATTGCTTGGTGATGGCTCATGGCTCTTAGTGTGCCCTTCTTTCCCACAGTTGCTGCATTTCCTAGGGGCCAGGCAGTCTCTCTTCACATGGGATGTGCTTCCACATCCATAGCAGGCTAGGGCTGCTACAGCTGCTTCAGCAATGGCCGGTGCAGCCTTCATTTGGGGGCTCTGTATTTCCTGATCTGCCCATAGAGCATGCAGCTCGGAGGCCCACTGGGTAATGGTGGCCAGGATTCTCCCGGGGTTAATTCCAGACTTTATTGCTTTGGCGAAACCGCTGGTGAACCCTCTCCTTACTTCTGTCAGGAAGATAGCGCTGGACTCCTAACAGCCACCATTGTAGGCATTGCCATTGGCTTGTCAATATTGTATGTAGGCTTTGTTGGAGGTAGGCTTCTTGGGCTTCTCCAGCCTTCTGCTTCACTGCCTGGAACTGTTCCCATGAAAAGGTCCCGGATCCCAGTTTAGTCTGCATTGTTCGCTAAAGCCTCTTGAACTCTCAGTTGAAGTAGCTGCCTCTTTCAGTTCGGTCAGCTGGGAGAACACCTGAGATGATGTTGAGATGGGCATCATCTGGATTATTGAAAAGGATGGTAGGGATGACGACCTCGATGAGAGTAACCTAACTTGACCCAGAAATCTGTGCTAGGGTTGTCCATCTTCTGTTCAGGTAAGTGATCTAATCATCCAATCATGTGGCAGCAGCACAATGCATAAAATCATGCAGATACGGGCCAGCAGCTTCAAGTAATGTCCACATCAACCATCAGAATGGGGAAAAAATTTGATCTCAGTGATTTTGACTGTGGCATGATTGTTGGTGCCAGACGGGCTGTTGAGTATTTCTAAAACTGCTGATCTCCTGGGATTTTCACGCACAACAGTCTCTAGTTTACTCAGAATGGTACAATGAAGAAAAAACATCCAGTGAGCGGCAGTTCTGTGGATCTTGTTGATGAGAGAGGTCAACGGAAAATGGCCAGACTGGTTCGAGCTGACTGTTTTGAGCTGACTCTGTACAATTGTTGTGAGCAGAAAAGCATCTCAGAATGCACAATGCGTCGAACCTTGAGGCGGATGGGCTGCAAAGGGAGGCCCTACCCAGTATTAGAATAGTATTCCTAATAAAGTGCTCGGTGAGTGTATATATATATATATATATTTATATACAGGTGCAAAGTACAGACTTTGATCCATGCACGGGTTGAGGGGGGCATATCATTTCCCCCTGCTTATGTTGCGGCTGTTTGATGACATGAGGCTTTTTGGCACCCGTGGCTATGATTACTTCCTGTGTTAGCATCTCGTTGTGACCACCTTTGCTATCAAATCAAAGTCAAGCCGGTTGTCCTTGCTGAAGCTGACAGCTCAATTTCCTGTCGTTTGCGTGGTGTGGTCCGTCTGGTCGTTGTCATTACCACTGATTTTGAAGTGCCTACTTCGGGTGCATACACACTTTCAATCCTGCCCTTGTCTATCTGATCATTATATTCATAAGGGAGCATTGCAGACTGAGGTTAGCTACTCAGAGGTGCTTCCTGGATTACATTCTGCAGTAAACAAGCATTATATAGACTTGAAAATGTTAAATACTGTGTCCAGTTCTGAGTTTGTCCAGCTACAATGCTGAAAACCTCGTACAGCTCTATACACAATGCATCATACTGCTGAAGTGACTGAGCAATATTTATGTGCAAACCGAGTCTCTGTACTTTTAAAGCATTACGGCATTAGGGAGAAGCGAAGAGTGTGTGTTTTTAAAGAGCACAGCGCCAGAGACTGCACTTAATTTCTCCCCGTTTCTTCTTCCTCATTAATTAATACCTGCCTTGGGGCTACTGATATATATATATATATATATAAACAAGACAAAACCAAGAACGCATATGAAATGGACTGGCAAATACAAAATGAGGAATGAACATGAATTTTTCCCCCAAAACTTATTTTCAAAAATAAATATTGTAACATGCATTATGCATTCTTTAGTGAAAATTCTTATTTGGCTGAGAGTTTGCAAAAGCAAGCACATAGTTGCTCATGTATTTGATTTTGAGAGGCCATCAATAATAGCGTCCCACTGGAGATGGTTTCATTATGCAGGAATTTCTCACAGGGTCAAAATGAAGTACCCCTTGTAGACTTTGAATTTATTTCAGTTTTTTTGAGAAAGTTGGTAAAATAAATTGACCACAAGAGTTGAAAAACAGTATTAGAAATGTTAAAAGTCATTGAAAGGTATAGCTAGTGATTTTGGTGGAAGTTAGCTGAAGCTAGCTGTTTTGAAATTCAAAAATTCAAACAAATAAACCACCTTTTAGTGGTTCCTCTGAAGCCACACCCCTAAAACATATGCATGCGTGCTGCCTTGACTAGAACGCCTGAATGAGTGAAAAAGAGGGATTTTTGGAAGGTGATAATTTCAACTTAGAACCAAGTCCAAGGGTTTGTCTGTTGTTTTATTTCAAAGGTTTTGATATTCAAACCTGTAAGACTGATGGCTCAGTGCTGCTGAAGCTTTACTTTCTGTCACCAATGACAATGCATTTTCTGATATTTTGTCATCTATTTCTTGATTTCAGTTTCACATTTAGCCACAGTTTACTTGAATGTCCGCCAACGTCAATGGCCACTTTTTACTGCCATTCTGGTGTGACTTTTAGCTGCTAGGTTTCTGGGTTGCTGTGTGCTTGCTAATCACAGTATTCATGCATCTAGGAGGATATTTAAATAAAGTTGCTTGTCTGTCATTTCAGTGAGGTGCAGAAAAGCTGCCTGCAGGCTGCTTAGCCATGAGCCTGTAGGAGTTGGGCTGTGCTCAAAAAAGTGGCTTCGGTAAACTTCGAAGCCTGCTCACACCCGACTTCACACCCCACCATCAAGCTGCTTTGTGCCCTTTAGCTAGCTCGCCGCTTTAATCTTGCCATGCGGTGGGAATGTGAACTAATGAGATAAATTAGGGATCATTAGCCTAAAGCTAAGATATCTTCTGTGCGCAGAGATAAAACACAGATTCCTTCAAGCCGGAGCAACAGCAAACATGGAAGATGGGAAAACATATGTATTTAGCAGTTAATTATACATATACTGCAGCAAATATAATATTCAGCAAAGATGAGTGAGTTTAGAAGAAAGTAGTCTGGTGTTTACATGATGTACTCATTATCTTTAATAAGAATGTTACAATAACATTAGAGGCATGTTATGTTGATATACGCCAGTGCAAATGCACATTATAGACACAGTCAGGAGCCGGGATATTAAATGTAGTAATTGCTTTTTATTCTTTTTTTTTTCCTAGATAGGTCACATAGAACACAGCCTTAGACAATAGCAGTTGAGCTTATCCATACAATGTATGCCTCGGTTCTTTTGGCCAGTTTGCCCAGCGTATGATGGATGCCTCTAGTGTGACTGTGTGTGTATGTGTACAGGACAGGATTTGGTGAAATGGTAAAAGGATGTGTTTTTTCAAAGAGGCCTAAAATGGGTTTCATTCAATTACGCATTGAAGCGGCAGACTTTGATGGCCAAAAATACCCCGGTCTGACTAATGCAGCGATCAATCCCTCTCCATGCCTAGCCGGTGTAATTAGACAATAATGAGGGCGCAACTGCATTATGCTGGATCTCCAACTATGTGTTGACCTCAGCAACTTATACTCCATTAGACAGCAAATAGCTTGCAAGGCCTGGGTAATAAACCATGCACTCCACCTCAGTGGGGGACCAGAACAGACTTTGCAAGAGACACCTCAGGATGGTCCTCAGTTTGACTGATGGTTCTCAATTGGACTGCCCCATTGATATTTGATTGACAATGACAAAATAAGTGCTTTGAGAAAGGTGATTAGGTCAAATTCAGTACATGAGGAAGAAAACTCTTGATTTTTAGAGGTAAAAGGTTCAGGATAGACACACACACACACACACACTCAGTTACAGAGAGGCATCCATTGGTGCACCACACACGCACACCTTTGCAAGCCGTGAAAAATGAGCCAACTCGGAGTGAAAAGTGCGAGGGGGGAAAGAAAAACAAAGTTCGACGAATGACAAACAGGGAAGTTATTTCTATCTGTCTGGCTTTGGGTTAAAGTACACTTAAGATCATTCGCGTCTCTTGAAGGTGTTGTTCTCTTAAATGAAAGGGAGCGCGCGTCGTCGCACTACACTGATGAGTGCGCCGGTAGAGAGAAGACGCTTGTGTCAGACCGGCTCCAAGTTCTGAGCACGAGCAGCTGTGCTGCGTTTCATTATTTGTTGAGGTTATGTTAAGGGTGTCAAAAATATCAGACTCGTCACTGCGTTTGGGCAGGGAAAAAAAATATTCAATTAGAAACCAACACAAAGCTTCTTTTTCTCCCTGATGCCGAACTTCTACCTCTCCACCTGGGTATAGATAAACCCACTGCAAGACAGGTAGAGAAGATAAAAGAAAGAGAGCCTTCTTGGTAGATAGATAAATAAATAAATAAAGCAATAAATATGTGAATATTTCTGTATGAAGGATAATTAGGATAAAATAGGAGGCTCTTTTTACACTATGGTAGCTGCAGATGGGGCCTGTGTTAAAGTTGCTCCTCAGGTGACTGCATCAGATGACATAAATAGTCAGTCATGAGCTTTTTTAGGTCCTAAACAAAGTGTGTTCAATCGAGTGCACAGTCATAATGAAGCAGATACATGACAGCGTGTAGTTTCAGCAATGGAGCAATAGGAAACTAATTAGTACTCATTCTCTGTACACGGCATGAACCAGTGCCACTTAAGAACCGAAAACCATATTGGATCAGTTACCTCCCTTTTCAGCCATTTCTTTTCTAGGAAAAAAGTTTTCGCCCCACATATTTAAGCAGTGGAGTCAGTTTTCTCCTAAATCAAAAATAAATATTTCTGTTTTGTTGTTTACAAAGAGAAGTTACGGTGAATGCTCCAGCTGCAGACCTGACATTAATGCGCCATTTGAATTCTGCCTCTACTGCTACAATGATGCTCCAGCTGGAGACAAAGAAAAAAGAACAAAACAAAGCTCAAAATGGACTCTTGGTTATCAAGTTTTATACAACCCAAGTGTAAGAGCCAGTATGAATTGTGATGAATTCTGAAGGAAAGTCTGAATTGTGATAGGCTCATGATAATGAAAACACACACACACAAAGTCAAAACACGGATTGCTCAAAAGTCCTTATATACAAAACAAAATAGCACATTCTCCTCAAGAACCCCTCCTCTTTGTAATGAAGTGAACTACAGTCACATTATGAGTTTTCTGAATGAGTAAGGCAGTATCACAGAACGTTAGCCAGGGACTTCACGCTGCATCATGAATGGCAGGCTTAGACTTGACCAAAAAAAATAAAAATTAAATTAAATAAAATTTCCAAATGACAGGAAATTGTTACAATTAAAAAATAGCTGCCCTGTAAGTTTATCTCTGCATTGCAAAAAAGGTAATTGGACTGTAGTCGTTTGTCATATGTGTTTCGTTTCATTTTGATAGAAATGTGCTGGCTGAACAAGCTCTGAACGAGTTAAAGCGAAGGAGTTTGTTTGAACACGTGTGTTTAAAAAGAAAAAAAGCCCGCTCGCGTGCCCAGATGTACGGTAGCCGGCTCTCTCAGTAGGAGCACAGACAGAGAAAAGACGAGAAAGGAAACAAATCCAACAGCAAAGGAAACTCACAGAGTTCGACGGCTACTAAGGCAACAGTTGCCAAATACAATATAAGCCCATGTATATTGCAACACAACTATATATTAATTTAATAAAATACACAATATAGCTCTTGTACACGTAACAATTTGGCTCATATGCACAGAGATTGCAGAAAAATCAATAAAAATATGTCACTTTGATGTAAACACATTAATTGGATACATTTTGCACATTAAATGATATTGTGAATAAGTGACAAATGTGAAGGGACATTTCCTTTTTCTTTTTTTTTTCTTCTTTTTTGACATTCATTTTCTTTGAATTCAAACCAGTGTCCTTTGCAGTGTAATAAATATCTTTAACAACTGCATTTTCAGCATCGGTACACTTTTCTTTTTCTGATTTCCACATTTTTTAGTTTTTTTAGAAAAGGTATAAATATTTTTGTTAATAGCTGGACACTATACATAAGTTCATATATGTATATATATATATATGTATCTATATATTTATAGAGATATTTTTTCACAGTTAAGGAAATATGTCCCTAATATACACAATTGTGATTGCCTTAATTTAATGTAGGACAAGTTGAAAGTCACCTTAAAGGAAGTGACAAGTAGAAGACAGTTGAAGACAGTGTTCACACAAAGGACCAATGAGGAAGAGAGTAACAGTTTCACCAATCTGGAATGTTCCATATACACGTATACATGGAAGGAGGAAACACAGCTTACACATATGACTAGAAATGGTGAGTGAAGAAATGGGTACATTTCTTATTTTATCACCCCTCCCCCCGTAGATCAGAGATATCAGAGATTATTCTGCACTTCATATAATGATATTACAAAGTCAGAAAAGAGAAGAACGTGGTCCGGTCTTGATGAGGTCCAACCGCATTTGGAGTGTTCTACATTTTAGCTGCGATTGTCAGAATCAACTGTTCTCTCAGCACGCACTGGGCTAAGAGGAAGCGGTTTGTGGCGAATGAAAGTTTAGAGCTGGTGGGCACTTGAAGAAAAAGCTTGCTAAGAAGCCAGAAGCAGCAACTTCTGTAACTCCCAAAGAATCCCCTCCCCCAAAAAACACAACATGGAGTCCAGAAAACCTGGCGCTTTTTTTTTTTTTTTTTTTTTTTAAATGACATTAATGAATGCATTGCGTGAATGAGTGTGCGTTGTCTCGTTACAAGAAAAAAAACAAAAAAAAACACTAAATAAGATCCCTACACAAAGTGACACTGCTGACCGAATCTTAGAATGGAATAGAATAGAATAGAAAGCTTCTTTATTGTCACAAGTACAGTACAGTACAGTGAAATTCATTCTTCATATTCCAGCATGTTGGTGAGCTGGGGTCAGAGGTCAAGGTCAGTCATGATGCAGCGCCCCTGGAGCAGGGAGGGTTAAGGGCCTCGCTCAAGGGCCCAACAGTGGCAGCTTGGCAGAGCTCAGGCTTGAACCCACGACCTTCTGATCAGTAGTCCAGTGCTCTAACCACTGAGCCACCACTGCCACTTACAAGATACTGGAGTAAAACTGTGGCAGTATCATAGTTAAAGATGTAATAAACAAAGTGACCCATGAAGCACCATAGTACGATAGATAGATAGATAGATAGATAGATACTTGATTTATTATAGGAGAAATCTGGGCACTCCAGTAGCCAAACAAAACACGAGACATTGCATACACAGAATAAAATCATGATTATCATGGTTAAATATGTAATAGTACGATAGATAGATCTAGATAGGGCAGTGGTGGCTCAGTGGTTGGGGCGCTGGGCTGCTGATCAGAAGGTGGTGGGTTCAAGCCTCAGTGCTGCCAAGCTACCACTGTTGGGCCCTTGAGCAACACCCTTAACCCTCCCTGCTCCAGCTTACCAACATGCTGGGATATACAAATAATCAATTTCACTAAATATGTATATGTGACAATAAAGGAGCAATCTATTCTATAGATACTTTATTGATCCCCTAGGAGAAATCTGGGCACTCCAGTAGCCACAGAATAAAATCATGGTATCATGGTTAAATATGTAATAAACATTGTTTATTACATAAAGCACCATAGTAAAACTCTTGTGGCATTATGGTTGAACATATCGTCGCTGTCCAATGAAAAACATGTATCTCCACTTTTTGCGTTTAAAAAAAAACTTTGTTTAATATATGGAATGTGGCCATCTCCATCTACCCCACAGCAGTTGACATTTAAATGACCAATGAAAAGCTGACACATCACACCGTGAATTTCAGATTTATTGTATATGATATTCTCTATGAAAAAGTGTTTTTTCGTGTTCCTGAAAAATTGGAATTTTGGAGATACATGCTTTTCTTTGGACAGCAACGATATACTAACTATAGTTACCCTGAAGTTCCATAGTAAAAACCATAGTAAACTATAATGAATCCTCATAATGGTGGTGTACCATTTACTACCAGTCCGGGAGACAGAATATTGCATTTGCTTATATTAAAGGTGAGACACAATGCACACCTCTGTACAGCTAAGTGCTTTTGAGCCACTATATGTGCAGCAACATTGCTGAAAACTCAACATCATTTGCCTAAATGGATAATCCAATGAGGCCTACCTACACAACTCCAGGCTTATTACTCCCAAAAATGGAAGGCATATAGATAATGGCTCAGATGAGATTTCATCCCAGCCATACAAGACACTGATTTGTTTTTATAAAATGTCATTTTTTTGCAATGTTTTGTGGGCCTGTGAGGTCTTGATATGCGCGTCATAGCTTAGACAAGATCTACCTCTCAAAAAATTGAAAGATAGCTGCACTCAGTTAAATTAACCTACTTGAAAACTCATCAGATTTACCCAAAATAGGGGTTCAGTGAAATGGGAATAGCTATCATCCTTGTAGAGAGTGACACAGAAATTGAAGGGCTGTTAAGTGTAAAGAGCTCAATACAGACAGGATCTAAGAGCACAAACCCCACCTAAGAGCCAAACACCACTGATGACAAAGGTGACAGAATCTAGAGCAAGAGAGAGAGAGCGAGAGCTATTCAATAGGGCTGTTAGAAGAAGTAGAAGAAATCTCTCGTATAGCGAAATGACTCACTGCATCAAGCACTCTATCCTGCGATAATATAATTGTCTGAGAGGGTAAGAGAGGTAAATAAAGCTGGTTAAAAGGCATGGCTATATGAGACGGTGGAAAAAAAGTGAGAAGGTAAACTGAAAAGAGACTAAGGATTGCAAAGATGATGACTTCCTTGAATCAGGCATGAAGAAGGGTACTAATAAAAAAAATATCTTATGCAACTAAGAAAGTTCAGAGTTGTGTGTATGTAGTCCTTATAATTAAATGAAGGAATGATAATGCCGATGGTCATCACACTGAATGATGTTTATGGAGCCTGCAAAAGGGGTTGGGTGGATGGTAATATATTTTCATAGCCAAGTGTACAACACAAAATGGAAAAGGTTGTAATGGGCCAATTTTCTGGACATAAATGAGGTTAAATTAGTCTAAGGTTAAAGTGGAAAATTACCATTAATAGTCAAACTAGGCTTAATTTGTGACTCCAAGATAAATCCATTGCAATGGATTAGAATAATTAGAGATTTCATTATATTAGAATTTTCTGTAATGACAACAATTTTAAAGAAATATATTGTTTTGTTTTCCCAGATATATCTGTTATCAGCCATTGTGGATTTCAGCCTTCTGTTAAAGTTGTTAGTATAATCTTTTTTGTGTTTTTTTTAACAGGGAGAAATTCCCTGAGTAATTTGCAGAAATACTTGTACTTCTGCCAGCATTGCAAGAATCCCACTGTTTTTGGAAAGTGGACAAAGGATAAATGTTTGTCTGGCAAGAGCTCCGCAGGATCAATGACTCATCACATAGCAAGGAAAACGAAAGTGTCTGTGTGTTCGAGTGGGCGCCAAATTCCAACAACTGAATCGATCTAAGAGGACAGACAGAAAGGTGTCTCCGGGACACAGATCAAAGATAACAGACCGGGAGCAAAAGTGTTCTGTACAAGTACAAGAACCTTTCACACATAGAAAAAAAAGGATGTGATAAGATGAGTCGGTGACACAGGTCATGAGTCAATCAGCTTGAGTTGGGGAAAAACACTGGTCATAGAGCATTAGGAGGAAGAGAAACAACAGGGAAAATCTTCTAAACATTGAAGGCCAGTGCCAGAAGAGTGTTAGTCTGAGTTAATGGGCCTATACAGCAACTCACTAGGGGTAATTAACTGTGAAAACTCGACTGATGGGGTGAGATCTAAAGATCTGTCACTTCTAATTTTAAGACAAAGAGGTCAAGTGCCAAATCCAAATACAATTATCCTGGGAAGAGAGGATTATGTTGTTCTTTGATCTTACTCTTTCTTTTTTGGTAATGACTCAGTGACCCATTAGTAATGTCACCGAACACACAAAACTCAGCGGGTTGACAGAGTCCATCATATAGTTTCCCCTAATGTATCATTAATAGGTCAATAGTTTCTATTATTACAGATTTGTTAACAGTACAGTCAGGTGCAGTGTACAGGCAATACAAATTATTATTATTA
>JAOUQW010000004.1:16943861-16956302 GCA_028565825.1 Olivaichthys viedmensis
TGTTTGTTTGTTCCTTTTGTGTTATTGACTCCCTGTTATCGACCCACGCCTGTGCCCTGACCATGCCTATGGATATGTCTACGTTACGCCTGTCTGCCTGTTACCTGACCCCTGCTTTGGATTGCTACGATGATTTATGGATTAACCCTTTGAATAAAAACACCGAATATCCGCACTTGCGTCCTGCCTCTTCTCACGTGCAGCGATACACGTTACACATGCACTGCTCTCTACATTTGCTCCTTGTACTCCCAGAAGTGCTTGTTAAACATAGCAGTTTTTCCTCTAAGTGTTTTCCCCATGTTTTCAATAATTTATTACAGAGGAGTGTCATTTGCACCTGGTTAACAACCCTTTGTGTTCCCTCATCAGTAACTGAGTTTTAGCACCAGGATAAGCCCTGTATACAATGTTTAACCCAATCAGAGCTGCCGTCCCTCCGGTGGGATACAATTTCACACTGGCTTTAGAGCATTGGTGCTTCTCAATTCTTTAAGTGAGAGGGATGCAGATTTTCCAGTGAAACTAGATATATCAGGATAACTATCAAGCCCCATAAGCCAATTTTTTCCTGTTTTTGCCCAGTTGCTATTTTCGTGACCAGAAATGAAGGCACCTGAACTGACATGGGTCAGTGCAACAACAGCGCAACATTTAAAATCCGCCGGTGCAGTGGTATTTTCAAATACTCTTTGGCTAAAAAATTGCGTTTATGTTACCGTCTCTCAGGACCTCCTCTTAGGGCAAACACTATAGAATAAATAGACAATATAAATAGATAGAATGTAATTTTTATGACTTCAAGCGATGCCTTAAAAGTCCTGTCACATTTCTTAACACCTGGTTTTGTGGGTGTCATTATTTATTAATTTATTCATTATTTCAATATAAATAGGCTACTTCTCCCAACTACTAGCGAAATACAACTAAATTATAAGAACAAACAACTCAGTTTTGGCTACTAAATTTAAATCAGGTAGTTGGCCTGAGATTATGCATCAATAATAGAACTAGAATGAATTAAAAACCAGACCCGCCAAATGTATTGCCATCGTAAGATGAGGAATTAGCCGATAAAACTTTTTTTATATATGATAAAGCGTATTTTTATATAGCATTTACTGATACAAGAAAAATGGTGTTTACCTTTTTCAAAGCATAGACTCTGTGTTTCCTTTTACAAAGGATGCTCAGTGAAAATAAATGATCAACATTTGACCTTATTATCATGATTAATCATATTGAGTCTCTATTGTTTTTGATTTCGCTGTGTGTGGCCGACCAAAGCCTTTCACTATCATTCCCTGCAGTATGCCAAGTGTGTTTAGGGATTCGTCTAACCTTGAAAAAACGTTTTCAGATTAATCAAAAGTCCTGCTTCCCAACAGAGCGTGGAAAATGGTAACACTGAAGTGTAGCTAAGTCAAAGTCAGAGCGTGGGGTGCTAAAACACAGACACATGTAGGACCAAGGTGACTGACAGAGAGTGTGAACCTGTTAACCCAGAATGGTGAGAGTGTTTTTGCCCGTGTTGGAGCAGTTCTAGTTCAATGCGTGTGTGAAGGCCATGTGGGGCATGCAGGGTCAGTGGGCTCACATTTTGCCCATGGGAGAACTCTCACAGACAGGGAGATGAGGGACACTGAGAGGGGTTGGGTGGTGGAAAACCAGATGAGAGAGCTTGATATTTGAGATGTAGTGCACTTTACTGAGGAAAAATAACAGGATTTCCTTGTGCTGTTTTTCCCTCATTCTGTTATTTTTCACTAAACACTGTGCATCATTTGATGTATGTGGGTGTACATGTTAGGGCTGTCAGAACGAATTTTACTGTTCAAATGTTTTCGATTTCTTGTTCAACCTTTAGTCTTTTGTACTAAAGGCTACCTGTACTTTTGGCTAAATGACCCTTGTGCTGCTTCAAGTAGGTACGCGTGGGACTCTGAATAAATGCATGTTACTTATGATGACTTTATATTCACATATTTTTTTAACTTTTTATTAATTTTCAAATTAAATATATATATATAAAAAACAACGTTTGAATCCCTCATGGTTTCTGGGTGAAAAAAGGAAATGTACCTCTATTTTACATACAGTGTATCTACAAAAAACCTGAATTCCAAGAAGTTAAAAATCAAATCTGGATGTGTCTTGTAACGAGACAACACAACATGAAGCAAAATAAACAGTAAAATAGTTTCAAAAGAACCAAAAAGAAAGAAGTCTTAAAAAGAAAGAAGTTCTGCCAACACCCTCCATTTTCTATACCTTGATTTGAGGAAGGCTGTGTATGGGAGAGTTATAACAGATATGCCAAGAGGAATGGCCAATGAGTTAAAACAAAGATCTCAGGAAGAATGAGTGAGGGTTTGGGCTACGGAGGGGGCGGATATTACAACCTATGGCTCAGAGGATAGGAAATAGTTTGGGTGCAGTTATAAAAGCAAAAGGTGGGCATACAAGTTATTAGAAGATATTTATAATTTTTTTGTGTGATGAATAATATCTTAAGATACAGTATTTGACAATTTGTTACTTGTGATAATGAAGGGACATCTGTGAAGCCTACACTAAATGGCTTGATACTATAGACTAATTTACTTTGTCTTCTTCATTTTGGGTATGCAAACTTAACTCAACTGTATGTGTCCTAAAAGTAATATTACATGCAAATACATGCAACAAATTAACAAATTCCAACAGGCACTTATTGGAGTTGCTCTTTTTCTATGGCTAAATCTCAAATGGTGTTCTATTGGGCTTGTAGTGCACTACGTGGAGACAATGCCAATATTTAATATGCATATATAGTAAATAGAAAGCAATTTGGGATTCAGCCTAACTGTGTGTGAAGGTCTAAATAATAATAATTTTCCTGTGTGAAGGCGAATTGAAAATACGGATCCGGGCTGCCTAAGAAATGTAAACTCTAGCTAAATATCAGCAACAACAAAACATTATTGTAGGTAAATAAAACAAATCTGAAACATTAAAGTTTTTTGATAAAATCATGATATTGTGTCATTTTTTTTGTCTAGGAAAGCAACACAATTTTCCCCTCTTGTAGTTTATGCGACATAAACGCATAGTATAGCTTCACTGCTAACGTTCACTCTGAGGCAATATAACATTTTATGTAAGTTAATATGCTAATGCATTCAAATACTAATTCTTAAGTGATAAAAATTCAACAGCCATTTTTAGACAGCCCTAGTATATCTATAAGCCACTCTCAACTATTATGGTGAGGTCATCTTAACCTAATGTAGTGCAAAAATAAAACCAGATCCAGTGCTTCAAAAGTACAACATAATCTGGACTTGAAGGGAATGGGACTCTTCTTGCTGCCATTCTCAGGACTGATTGTTCATTCAGCAAGGGGCATATTAAAGCATAAATAATCCATGCCCGACACATCTCTACACAGCCAGTCAGGAGGAACTGAACCACCTATAGATTATTCATGCCTGGGTGGAGCAAGCGACCTTGAATCCCTGGCTGGCGTAGCCATGACTAACAATATGACACGTGATGCAGACAGAGGCCATTCGTTCGCTGCCAGATACAAATCAGGAAGCCGAGTGTGATGTAATGCAGGCACACAGACACAAGCAGAGCCACACACACACATTTATTGGCTTCTTTGGACCCACTTAATTAAAGCTGTAAAGCTGCTATTCCTGTGCTTTCCTGACTATCCGCACACAAATCTATATATTGACTGGATGACAAGCCCTCATTTCTGTGACACTATATATGACCAGTGGGATCAACATGCATTATCTCCCTCGGCTGCAGGGCAGGAATTTCCTATCAACTCTGCAATTACTAGCATTGACGAAAAAGCGGCTTGCTGTCAAGGCACACAGTGGTCTCTTATTGGAAATTGCACTGCTATACTGAAGTGTATAACTGCATGCTAGGATTCACCTTTGGCCATTTATCAGGCTAATGATGTGTATGGCAAATCTCATCACACTCTGCACCCGAGTATGCCTGCAGGCAGAGCAGAGATCTGAAAATGCCACCAGTTTATGTGACTTGTAATAACAGAACATCACATCATGGTAATGTTATCAGTATGATGTTAGCAACACAATGCACTAAATGTGATGGTATGCTGGGATGGGTTGCCAAGTCTGCGTGACACGAGCAGCCCATGACCAAGACCAGCCCAATACCAAAAAATCCCACTCCCATCGACTGCTTTCGAAGTCACTCATTATGGCTATCATTACCAAATGTACCATGTACAATGCGTTTTTAAAGGAAACGGTATTACAAATATGCATAGTTCCTAAATTAGAGATCACTAGGATCAGTTTCTGATACTGACACAAAGAAAGCTTTCAGTTTATTCCCAGCCATGCCTTGTTTCCAATCTTTAAGGCCATGTCAATATTTTTTAATTTTGCTCTTTCCTAATGTTCCATACATAATGTTGAGAATGGGATCAAAAAGCGTGCATATGAGGGGAGATCACCTCCTCCAACTCCAACACACAATTTTTTTAATTAAAAAGCAGCCCAATTCTGCAGGAGCCAAAGCTAGAATTATGAACACTGTCCACTGAGCTTTTTCAATCTGAAAAAACTTTTCATACTCTAGAGAGTGACAGAGGAATCCAGGACAGTTAAGAGTAAACATCGCCTCGCACTCTAAACGAAGTGGAGGCTCTCTGATGCCAGTTTTTCCCTTTTCCCTCTGTAGATCCTTCCCTATCTTTCTCATAGGGAAGTGGGAAACTGTGAGCATTTTTTATTTCTTGATTGTGGAGAGAGAGAGAGAGAGAGAGAGAGAGAGAGAGAGAGAGAGAGAGGATGATAGCGTGCAGGAGGAAAAGAGGAGTAACTGAAGCTCTAGTGTATTCCTAATGCTCAGACTGGGTGCATTAAGGGCTCCTGCCAAATCTTTTATTAGCATCCCTATTTTTCAGGCCCGCTGTGTGCACTCTCTCGCCAAGCTGATCCCACAGCAACACTAGCGGCTTCCTGCCTAACCCACAAGCTCCCCCAACCGCCAACATTTTTCAACCTCTCTCCTACTGTCTCTCTCAGCCACTGAAACAGACAGACCATGTGGAGGAAAAAGGCCAACAAAAATTGAGGTGAGTGAGCATATAAGTAAATGAATAAACAAGTAACTAAGCAAGTTAATAAATAAATAAACAAACAAAGTAAATATGCTTTTCCTAAAGAAAATACTGTGCTTGCAAGAAAATTTATGGTTAGGAAAGGGATCGGGGGAGAAAGAGAGAGAAACAGAGAAAAACAGAGAGAGAAAAAAAGAGAATGAAAGAGTAAAACGAAAAGAAAGAAAATAGATATACTGAAAGAAAGAAAGAAGAAAAAAAGAGGAAAGGAAGGAAAGAGATTCGCACAGCATTTCTCCGTTTGTTTCTATGAGCTATACACATATTTGTTTTAAATATGAAATTACTATACGCGTTTCGTTATCGTCGACGATAACTGCCTTCTAGAACGGTTAAACTTTAATATTGTTAAAATGTAACATTTTTTAAAACAAACAAACAAAACGTTATGTTAAGTGGTTCAAGCTGACCTAATTCTACAAAAATTTTAATAGAAGAAGAAATGCTATGGAAGGCATATATGCCTGCTATTTTTAATGTTGGATTTTTAAAGCATACCAAAAACAGACTCAGAAAGTAATAGGGCTCAAGTGCTTCAACTTTAAAAATGTTAATGTCAGCAAACTGCTCTCAATATAAGATTTCACTGCAATATTTGAATTGTATACAATATATACTTCTAGTCTTATTACCAGTTTGCTGTCCAAAATCTCTTCTGAAAATCCCTACTGCATAACTGCACAATATGCCATAGCATGCACTGTTCCAAAAAATGTCTGTCAGAAAATGATTGTCACCTTTCAGCAGAGTAAAATGTTAGAAATCTTCAGGGTGCCCTTAACCCGCTCATGCTTTATGATGCAGACTTCGCAAGAATCTAAAGATTTTGCTACTGTTTTAAAAGCTTGCCTGAGAAGGCAACGACGGGGTAAAACTATGCAGAGCTCTGTGAATATACTTTACCAGTCACAAATAAAAGAAATATTAAAATATTGGTTGTCTTTTCTCACACACACACACACACACACACACAAACATAATGTGCAGACCATTTACACATTTAATAATTTTCCTGGATAATAGACAGCTTGATTTCCCTAAATGTCACCCACGTGCCAGGCGAAGTGCTCTGTGCACTGACACATTTTATTATCAAACAACAAGATTTATGACTCGACATCTATGCAGCGAGAAGGGCCTGAGGAATGACGCTTATTTACAATAAAATGTTTGCACGTAGCAGAAGCTCAGGCCAAAACAGACGCACAGGATATGTTAGAAAATGCTCCAGGCCGATAAAGCCGCTCTGATTCCTCAGCTATGGACTGAATGGTGGAAATGAGTCACAGGTAAAAATGAGTCACAGGTAAAAACTTGTAGGGCTGGGACGATAAGAAGTTTTCAAAAACCGATAAATCGGGACAAAATTACCTGATGGCTGGGACCACACATTCCTTGCGTCGTCCTTCACACAACAAAAGTAAGATAAAAAAAAGTACATATTGTCAAAAACTACAAAGTAAGCTCATGCATTTATCCTAATATAGTACCAGTCGCAAAACTGCTGCACATATGGCCGAGGTGTTGTAGAGAGTGGGCATTTCGACTGTTTTCAGAATGGTTTATGTTTTCTGCATTGTGTATTGTGCAAACAACAAAGGAAAGGGTGCCAGTCCCCGCTATCAAAAAGTGGCCGCAATGATCACTTAGACTGTGCGCCCCCTCAACACATGCTAAAACTGAGTGGCTGTCGGTCTCTCAAATCCACATGACAAACAAACATAAGACAAGGAGCTGGTGGAGAAAAGGTGCATCCTCATTGTATGGAATTGGCTTAAAATGATTTATATGACCCTTTTAATAGACTAATAAGAAAATCAAACTGTTTCTGCTCTGCTGCCTCTTGATTGTTAATTATTAAGCATTAAACCTCTATTCACTATTTAGAAATGGATGTCACATTAGCCATCCACTTTATGCGCATAATTTAAGCGATAAAATGAAAATGCATAAAAAATATATATTTGCAAACTTTTCTGCCGGCAGCTCATTTCCATTAAATAGACGTTTTTTGCGATAAAATATGCTTGACGTAATGACGTCACTTCCTGCAAAAACCTGCTGTCACATAAGTTTTGCTTTGTCTGCAAAAATAATTGTGTTCAACACGTTTCCATCAAGACTTTCATGTAAATCGCAAACTTCCCTGACTTTTCCCTCGTCACCTGATGCATGTGACAAAACAGAACATACAGATTAGACTTGATCTACTGTGCACTGATTAATAATGTCAAGACAGTGAACATCAGTAAGACGACGGCGACTTGTCACATAAAATTACAAGAAACTGCTCTTTTAATGTGCTGTAGTTTCCCATCAAATAAAGACGCCACGTTGTTTTCTATAATTAAACTAAGAAAGATTCTCATCTACTTTTTAATCCAGCCGCATCGCTCGCATCGTCCTTCCTCCACGGCATAACTAATGTCACAGTTGAGTAACATAAAATTTAGTTCATACAAACTAACTAAACTTACACACTGCCACTCAGCCCATCACCCAAAGCCATAGAACAACGTGACGTAAACCAATCAAGGACAAACTGCATGGGGACCATGAGGTCTTAAATACATACACTGATTACTCAGACTAACGACACAGGTGGAAAGGATCACATCACGGGACAAGGGCAACTAAACAAAAACAACAGCGCGTGGTTGCGCACGTGGCGGCCGTCACGCGTGCGCTGGCTCCAGCTGCGGTGCGCGTGACAACTGAATTGTTGACATAAGATATTATAGCCGTTTATGAGCTTATATGAGTTTATATCTTATATGATTCGAGGTTTATGTATTTTACTTGGACGTTGTTTTATGCGAAATTTGTGTATTATGTGTCTCTCACTGTCCCATAACGATTAAAACTGAAATGGTTCAGCCTATAGATAGCAAATGTTAAGAATAATACATTATGGCATGATCTCTTTACCCATATACTGCATGTTTAATATTAAGAGGTACTTTCCCCCCTTTAGAAACAGGAGTTATTAGAGAGAGCAGCTGTTGGGGGGAGTGGAAGCGGCGCGCGTTTACGCGGAGAAACAGGAACATTTCGGCACAACACCAGCGTCCTGTGTTTTATTGTATTGTTGTAGCAGTCCTCCATACTGCTTTTGAGTAACACAATCATAATCAGTTGTAACTGCATCTGAAATTATAAATTATTAAATACACAAACACTGAAATATACATTGGAATATGGAATGTAATTTTGTAGGTCAAAATTAAACATTAAAAAGTAAACATTTTCCCACTGATTACTACAACGGACATAACTTTTGAACAGTGGATGATAAGTCTAATCTGTTTGCAAATCTAAATTGCCAACAAAATTGTGAATATTTCATAAGTTTCCCTAAGTTTCCCTCTATCTTGTATCTAAAAAGGTTAAAAATGCAGGTTTCTGGGGAAGTACAGCGACCAAAGAAGATTTTGGTAATAATTGGTGTGTGAAAGCTTGTTTATGAAGGAGGATTGGCTTCAAATAATCCTATAGATATTTATATCATTTGAAAGTACTGGTTCTTCTCTTCAATATGGTATATAATGTTCAGATGTGTGATGTAATATGAACACACGCTCAGGCAAGTAGAAAATTTAAATAACTGTCTGTAATGTTTATCTTATACAATCCTTCTACCATGTGTGAACACACTCCAGGGTGTGTTCCTGGTTTGCGTCCAATGTTTCTCTGGAGCTGCTGTGACTCCGACCAGGATAAAGCGGTTACTGAAGATGAATTAATGATTTTCTCTTGTTCACGTGCATCAGTCATACAATCCACTTAAGAGCAAGGTAAATGCAACAAACAAACAAAAAAAAATCCTCCCTGTTGGTACACTTCTAAATTTGTATAGATGATTCCAAGAGGGTGGAATTTAAACTTATCACAGTACGACTTTGAATATGAGGTACCAAAAATCCCATTGTGCGACATCATCATGCTAAATTGTATCTGGCCATGCTCTGGTTTCCCTATTAATTAACCAAAATGCTAGGTTACCACATGCCTATTTTATAGACTCTTTTTTGAACATTGGCAAAGTATATTTAAAAAAAAAAAAAAAAAAACGCTCTCAATAACATATATAGCGAAACGGGAGCTTCCATTTAAAGGTGCAAAGTATTTTTAAGTTTTAGAGTCCATTTTTTTCAGTAAATAAATGATATTCATTGATTAGCCTCTCTTCCGGGATGGTGAAGAATCCGTGCTCGGGAACAGCCATCTCAAAAAAAGACCACCTGCACAAACCTAAGTTTAAATTCTAGATCAGACACTGGTATGAGACAGTAGCATCAGACTTGGGTATCCTCAAGAGAAATGAGCATCTATCCAGCAGAGTGACAAGTGTGGTTTTGCAAGGAGATTTCATAATGAATATGCAGGCTCCCGTATAGCAGTATGCAGCACACATGTTCATGAGGAAAGTGCTGACAGAGAGTCCCGTGTGAGATTCGTGCAGTCTCATCCTGCTTTACTGGAGGTGTGTGTTGGCATGCCCTCTGGCTGCAGTTCCAGATACCTGGCACATCTCTTTGATCCAGTCTCGGGTTGCTTGGCTGGCGCTAGGCTGGCACTAGGCTGGGTATCTAAGAGATAATCGAACATGCTGAGAATGACAAATGTGGGGTGGGATGCCACTATGGAGAGACTGCTTCCTGTTTACCATCGTTCAGATAGACCTAGTTCCTGAAGTTAGATGAAATTTGGAAATTTTCACCCCACTTTAGTGACAGGTTTGAAGACGTTTTTTTTTCTTTTCTTCCCCCACAGATTTGTAAACAAATGCGTTTCATTTCAACGCTGCTTTGGTTGAGCAACTGCAAAGAATTCACCTGTGGCAGTGATGACAGATAAGTATTAGGTTATCCTGAGTCAGGCAGGTTAAAGTAAACAATAAGGAAAATATGGGGAAGAGTTAATACTGAAGCCAGTAAACACAGCTGAACCCAGTTTAAAGAGATTTCTCTCAGCAGCTGTGGACATTAAAATAGGATATTCAGTATAAAGCCTGAGCCAAGAAAGCCAAATATCAGTTAAGGAATTTTAGTGGTGGTAGAATGCACTCGCTACTATGGGCTGCTTAGTCACACAGTTGAAATATAACACTGGCCGTGTGGGTGGTAAAGGGCTGGAACAAAGCTCTTTTTTCACAACTAATGTGGAAGGCTAATGTATTGGACGTCTTTTGAAACTTTGGCTTCCTTATGGGACTGTCTTTTAGGCTCATTAGGTGTGGAAGGAATTTCTTGCTCACATGATTTAATACACTTTACCAAATATAATTCAGCAAGTTAGTGCAGCATTCAACAGCCGTCAGACTGACAGAAAAAAGAAGTGAGTTTTAGTAATTTTCTCATCCAGTGCTCTGCTATTTGAATCGAGTTTCGATGTGAGCAACAGATCCTGGCACAAATCCAAACAACCATATAAGGCACTTCCTTCCTCAGCAAGTGTTGCATTAATGCCAGGCACATTTCAAACACTGAATGAGTGCCAAGGGAAAGCAGGAAATCTGTCGTATATCTTGGAGATAAGAAACGGTCGGCACATTGGGTATACAGACTACAAAGCACTGCTGTCACGGCTGTTTCCTGTGTACGCTTTCTAATAGCCTTATCTCCCATTGTCAATATCATATTATCGGTTAAGCAAGTCCGTGCAGGTTGTATTTGCGCTCATGTCACACATCCCAGAGGTTCGATAGCCTGGGTTAGGACCTGCTTTTATGTGATTCTGGCTTTTCACTTAAATCATAGCCTAATAGAAATAGAGAGAATGCTGGGATTATTTTGGCATCTTTCTTTTTATTCCTTTATGGATTTTGAACAAGTGTGGAGGTCAGGGAACTCCATTCTGATATTAATAGAATCGATCTCCCAAACAGTCTGTAGTTTTGAGCTTTACACAGCCCAGCGAATTCATGAACACACCTTTTTTGCTCGTTCCCTTTTTGCTCAATATATATATAAAAATATTTACAGAATAAACACACAAGTTACCCAAGGATCTAGGACAAATTTTACACTTCAGCAATGCCAGCAAATCGAATAATTTCCTCTGCATTTGGGGCTAATCAGCCTGAACCATGGAGTTAGAAGTAGACTGATCAAAAAGGATGTAGTTCATGGAAAGACAAGGAGCCTTTCTGTTAAGACAAAGACAAAGTTGGGCCTTTGAGAAATCTTTTGGCTTTCTAATCCCAACCCTGACAATAGTGTACCACATGGGCAGGCCCACCAGGAAGTCCACCCTCCAGCCACGCAATTGGTAATTACTTGCAGATCCTGCTCTGAAAGCCATATTCATCATTGTCTTCATCACAGTTTGTGGGCATTCAAGACATCCATCAATTGTGTATTTGTATACACTCTGAAGCATTAGAGTGGATCCTCACAGATCCTCACAATCCATCAAAAAATTGCATCGTCTAAAAGATAATGTACATGGCTCTTGCTTTTAACTAACCCTTTACACATCTAAATAAAACTCAGCAGCTCATAATGGCACACACACACACTCCAGCATGGGTCACCGAGACCCACTTTAAATGGTAACAGAGTAGTAGGCGTAATTGGCCTTTATGAAAAGTTAACTATCTTGCATTGTGTGCTCTGACATTATCATCAGCACAGAGTGACCCCTGTCACAGCAGGGCGGCCTGTTAGCTCTCCGCGCTGAGGATTACATTAGGACTCCTTAACCTCTTTGTGGCTCTCACACACCCTTAAAGCATCGTTACAGCTCAGCAATGACAGGAAACATCTGAACAAAGCGTCACCATAAAACACAGGTCAGTAAATTAAACTGAAATCCACACAATACACAGTAGTCCAAAAGTCCATCAGTCATTACAAATGATTGTATTGTTTCTCTTGTCTCAGTGGCCCGGTTCTGCACTAACAGCTTCGAGACTGCGTGACTGCTGGCTTTTATTGCTGGTGCTAAATCTTCACTGGAGTAAGACAGATGATCATTGTCACGATCGGGTTAAGAAAAGGCTGTTGTCCTGTTGCGTCTGCAATCTCTTTGGTGCAAAGCAAAAGGCGTGAAAGTCATATTTGGGGCCTGCTGTGACCTTGGATGCTGCAACATGGAAGCATGGAGCCCACAGATGTCTGGCTGATGTATAAGTGGGTATTGGGAAAGTAAAAAAAAAAAAAAAAAGAAAAAAAAAAAAAAAAAAAAGTTCATTTTCAGTTTACTGGGGGTTCTTTGTTAGCAGGATTTCTACCTCTTTCTCCCCTATTTTAAAAAACAAACAAAGAAATTCAGATTTTATCTTT
>JAOUQW010000004.1:16975523-16987222 GCA_028565825.1 Olivaichthys viedmensis
ATGGATAGGTACCGAGGGGGGATGATGATAGAATTATTGAAAGCGTGTAAGGAGGGAAAAGGAACGGGCAAGAAAAAGAGGGAGAGGGAGGGAGGGGGGGGGGCATGCGAAATAGAGTGAGAGAGAAAACAGCAAACAAATGCTCCCTGCCAAGGCTGTTAAATGAAAATCAAGAAAAATTAAGACCAAACACAGTCCATCAGACAGTCAGTGGATATTTATGGGCTTTCACATATGCAAAAACAACCAGGCTTATAAAGATATGTATACAGAAAAAAAATTAAACTGCCTCGTTGCTTAAACAGTACATGGCTTTTTTTAGGAGAACGGAATTTCCGAAATTACTGGTAGATCATTTTGATTTATGAACAAAATAACTATTCTTATTTTAACATCTGTCCCAATGTTGATAGCTATTATAAAAAGTGATTTAAGAGGCTCTTTTCACAAAATATTATTTTATACTGTAGCAACATTAATGGCAGAACTCTATCTGCTGCTTTCAAAATGAAACTAAACACTCCTCTGACTCTCGCTATGAAGTGGACTGGCCTTTTTAAGCGAAAACATTGTTTCCAACCTTTAAGTCAAACTGGCTGAATTCAAGTGATAAGGTCAAAAGCTGAAGATCATAAAGAACAAATACGCGAGGAAGGCTCAGGGCAATCAAAGCTTTCTGACCGCACCACGAGCGTGCCAATTACGGCTCTCTGTGAATTCGCCGCGCAGCTGGGATATCCTGAAAAGGAGGCTGCGCGTTTGCTAGGTGAAGTAGGAATTAGCTCATGCTCTAATTAATGCGTGGCTAAGTTCTGCATTACAGCGCTGGGTGAAAGAATGCCTTGGATTGCATTTAGATCCTGCCAAATTAAGTAGAAGAAGGAGGAAAGGAGGAGCTAATGGGAGTGGGAGAAAAAGAGACGTATGATTCGCTGCATTCCTGCTTAATCCGTACCGAAGCGTAGATACTGACGGTGTCACGTGGGGAATCAGCCATTACTTTCATAAAGAGACCATAATTAGTCACAGCAGCACCAAGGGCAGTGGGCTAATGTCACAGATTTATGGCCGGCTCCCTGAGAAGGCAGAGGACACAGTCTTGTTATTACCCCTGAATATCACAACCAGGGGGCTAACGAGGGCTCCAATCTCCTGCTGCAGAGCTGCAGATTAAAAGAAAGCATGTGTGTGTGTGTGTGCATGTGTGACATCCGAGTGATCATCTCCTCACTACCTCAGGGATAAAATTTGTAGAGTAACTCTGGGACTGCCCTGCCGTTTCATCCAGACAATAGAATGAAGGTTTGCATATTAAAAAGAATAAAGAACTAATCCTTTAAATCCCTTAAATAAAGGAATGGGAAGCTTAAGATGGTGGTATTCCCCTTAAACGATTTACAGCTTTTCTGTGGGATTGCAGTAGCTTAGTGGTCCAAAGTGCTTTCCACACGCAGTCTTGCGCCCGAGAGTGAGAACGTGGTGGGGGAGAGGAGAACGTCATCAAAAGCAAGGGTGCTGAAATCGTGTTCGACTGAGTAATCAGACTATCAGCTCCCACAACTGTTCAGGCCTCTAATTTCCTTCTCAGAATGTTGTGGCTGATGCTCATATGAATCAAAGGCTCTTTGTTTCAGGAATGGAGGAGGTTGTGAAAAGTTGAAGAACCAGAATTTTGAAAACGAAAACGTAGCAAACCAGGGATGCAGCAGTGTTCCAGTGCTAGTACAACGCCAATGTATTGTACAACACCTGTATTCAAAAGAAAAGTTTATTTAATTACGCTCCTGCTACAAAATAAAACATGAACTTGGGAAATGAGGAAATCTAAAACTTCCTCTCATCAAAGAATTGAGACGCTCCCCATAAAAGCCCAATTAATCACAATCACAGACAGATGTGAGACAGCAGTAAGTAATAGCAAATACCATAATTAAAACATTTCCATTGAGGCTAGCCACTCCAGCTGTTCTATCATTAACAGGGTAGTAACACTCAGGTAAAGTTTACTTCAATAAAAAATAAATAAATGAAAACTAAGCCAAAGTAAGCACTTAAAAGATGAACAACAGAACACGATGGCATGAAATCTATTTGCATAACATCTGTCGAAAGGGGTGGGTTGATCAAAACATCAAACAAAGACACTAATGGCGGTTTAGTTGACTCATCCCAGCTCAGTGGAAAAGCTCTTATTTCTAAAGCACATCAGCTTCAAGCAACATCAAGATGCGAAATGTTTATACCCTTCTCATCTACACGTGGGCGTCCTATTGGGTTTTTGAGCCGTAACGAATCTCATGTTTTAGTTTGCTGATAAATGATTCTCTCAGAGCCCAGATATCATGGTTTAAGCGTGTCAGTGGAGCTCTGATAATTGCAGAGTGAGCCATCTGTAATCATTACAAGAGAACGCCTGCTCCTCCCCATGCGAGTCATATGATCAAACTTTTTCACATGCCATCATTGGCGCCATATCTAAAAGGGAAACTTTGGCCATTGCTTTGTGCCAGTGCTTCCTTGAGCCACGGACTGGAGACTTGGCCTCTGAGTTCAAAATGCCTCATGATCATTATTCAACTACATTCTATTCTAAAGAGCCCATTTGCCCATAGATTTCTGTGGAAAAACTGTTGAACTCTTTTTGATTAATGAATCATTGTTGGTGGTAGCGATGTTAAAAAAGAAAGCAAATACATAGTAGAGACTTGTTGATCCTTCAATTTGTCTGTGGACCATTTCTAGTTATTTCACCAGACAGCAAATCAATGCTGTGTTATTGCAATGTATTTTTTATTGTCAGTCTTGATACAGAACACATTTTTGAGACTACAGCCAAATTACAGTCCGAGTGACTGCTCCGCTTTGCAATACAAAAAGAAGAATAAGTTGCTCAGAAAATCAAATAGTTATATGATATTAATTCATTTGATATTAATTTGTTAAGGGATGATGGTGGTGATTACTCTTGCTGACACTGGGCTCCCTAAAAGCACTGAGGAAGGGTATTCAAGACAGCACCACTAAATTTAGCTGGGCCAAGTTTCATCCATATCGGCTTCACAAAAATAAATTTAAGGGCCTGGGGAGTTTATTGTATGCTCAGGACTTTAAAGCAAATGCTAACTTATAAGTTTTTCTTTGCAAATCTACTGCCATCACTCTTTATACTCTTTCACCTTTAAATATTTTGGGCACGTTTTTAAAAGTAGGAGCCAGCTGTTAAGAGCCAGAGACTACAATTTAAATGTGTTGAAAAGTGTCGGATTAGCTAATAATAACTACAAGACATACTTTAAGGAAAACTGTGCAGATGGTCTCTATCACTGCCACCAGTATGAGTTCTATTTTTTTTAAAAAGCTGGAAGTCTGACTGTGCAATTGCTTGATATCTGGCTGGCCAGATCTTGAAAAGCTTTAGCTGGGGATCTCAAAAAACATTACCTTCCCGCTGCTAATGCTTTCCCACAGTCCCCCATTACTGCCGCAGAAAATCACAACCACTTCCACTAACACTCTGCCTCTGCTTCAATTTGCATACTGTTCCACTCATGCTAGTCAAAAAGAGAGAGAAAAAATAACTTACCAAGGAACAAGCAGGATTTCATGTTTTGGAATGAAAATACAGAAAACACATTTAAGAGGAGAGTGAAAGTGATAATTTATTCTGTCAGTTAGCACAAGAGGATGAACTCTTCGTAATAAGAAGCATTTCAAAACAAATCAGCCAAGTCACACACACTGCCTTCTTAACGCAGGCTTTATAATAGCCACCTAAATATGAATGATAGGAAATGACCTTTAGGAAAAAAAAACACATTGCAGTCTGTCAATATGGATTGAACTGGGGGTTGAGTGGAAGCCGTTTCCTCAGTAGCATGCTGCTAAAAAGGGCATCCGGATAGAAACTGCTAATCAATTGTCTGACTTCCATGACGTGGATGTGTTTCGGAAGTCTAGAGAAGTAGAAGTAAGAGGACTGGAGGGAGGTATGAGTGCATAATTTTTTTTTCTTCTGAATCTCAGCTCGCTGTGATTGCCCCACTGCCTCCTGGGTAACACTCCTAATTGGAGAACTAACACGTACCTGCACAGAGAAGTGAACTCACTGCACTCACTCCTGTTTGTGGATTAAAAGTAATGGGTGAATGTGAATAGAGGTGCCCCATTTACCTTTTTAAAAATAACCATGTTAACAAGTAATAAAAATCCAAACAGTGCTAATTTTGTTGACTAAAACTAAGCCGAAAAATGTTCACTAACGTTCTTCCATAACAAAAACAAAACGATAACTAAATAAAAAATTCCCCTTTGTACTCAAAGTTTATCACGAAATGTAATGACATTTTCCTCAACAAATAAAAATAAGACGAAAATGTCAGAGATGGTCGATTGGGCAGAGGTGAAGCTTTTTTCCCCCCTATCTTTGAGAGCTCACTTTGCAAAGACGATTATATAAGGGAATTAATCGAGCTACGTGCTGCTTGCTATACACTTGGTCACACGCACTGCTAGATAGACTCCAGACCTGTCTCCTTCTCTGATCTGCGTAGCTATGCAAACGATAAAGCTTCGTGGTTGCCGAAACATGCTGTCATACTAGTAACTTGTTTGGTAACTACAGTGGTGTATTTTTATGTTCAAATGTTTTATCCCCTACAAGAAAAACAGCTTTTTGTAGTGTCTTGTTAGCTAAAACTAGCATGCCTGATAACATCACACCAAATTTACAGAAATGTATTTACTTTTATCAGGTGTATGCAAAGTAATAAATGTGCTCACTAGAGTAACATTTGATAGTTTCAGCCACTGCACAACTTTCATTAAGCCAACGCATATCAGAGAAGGAGGAAAGCTTTGGGAAGCCAGTGATTGCAAAGTGCTATTGGAAAGTGCTCTGGCGTTTAATTTACGAAGGAATTGAGACAGGAAATTAATGCATTTGTGTAACATTGCAAAAATTTGTAAAAATAAATAAACAAATAAACAAATAAATAAAAAATCCTGGCTAAAACCTTTAGTTTTCATTAACTGTTCAGTTTTGGTTGACCGAAATTAACACTGAATTCATATAAAACCCAAATGTTTTCAGCAAAACTATAACGTGCCAGCATCGAATATTAGGGGAAGGCAATAATTTTAAGCCCAATTCATTTTCAGAAATAGGCAAGGTCATGGATCCGGACGTCCTTATTTGTTTTAGGACATCCTAAAAAAACGATCTTTGTCAAGACATCCAAGTACAACATTGAGCTGGGCTTCTTGTGGTGCTCAGCAATTTGAGGGACAGGGCTGGGATGGTGTGTAGCATTGACTCAACTTTTGTAGAATCCAACACCCACCAGCATATTTGATTCAATTTATTACCACGGCCATTGCAAATCAATCAGCCAATGCTCTCAGGTAGCCTCAACGCAATAGTCTCTCTGTGTGCGAGTTTGCGTGTGTCTGATCGAGCATGACATCTATCTGCTCCTTGTTCCAATCTGATATGTGTTACAGGGATTCTGATTACTCTGCCACAAATAACATAGGGGCAGGAGGGATGGTGGGCGGATGAGTAACGTCAGGAGCATGATATCTTTCTCTCTCACTATGTTGCACTGATCCTGCCTTTACTGCAAAAAACATGCTGTGGTTCTCTCTCTTTCTCTCTCGCGCTGTGACTCGTCCCTCATTCAGTCATTATAATAAGCTAAGGTTAACGTGGCAGTATGGTGAATGAGAGAGAGGAGAAGGGACAATAAAAGGGGGAGCAATTTGATTATCGCGCTTCAATCAAATGCAATTAGAGGAGGTCATTCAGAACACTCACCCAGCAATCTAAAGAAACCACCTCACCACCTCCCCTCCCCTTCCACACACACTCCCTCTCCCTCAGACACACTCTCACACACTTTATCATGCACGCACATCTCTGTGACCGCGCGCGATAGACAGGAAGAGAACTGAACCATGTGAAGGCCACTGATGAAGACATTCCAGGATTAGACACTGCTCTGGGCTAGTCCTCGCAACAATTAATCACCAATTAATACACGCAGGCAAAAAAAATGCTTCTGATACACTTCTGCTTAATTAATACACAGTTCCCAATTTGGGGAGCTTAATTAATCAATTTCAGAGTAGCACCATAAACGGAAAACAAGAAATCATGTGTCTTTAATGCAGTGGACAGTGAAGATAGGGAATACAGAGTGTTTGTGCTTAGAGCAATTTGGTTTTAATCCAATTGTGCAATTATGGTATGAGGAGAGGGAAAGAGAGAGAGGAAGGGACGAGGAGCTATAGTGTTGGAAAATGCAAGAAAGCTAAGTTGGAAATCAAATTCAATGTCACTGTCAGTGCTTGTGATGCGAACAAAATTAAGCGTTATTTTTCTGTAATAGGGCATGAAGGCAAAAAGCTTTGATCACAAGGAACAGACAACAAAGTCCACGACAGCGAGTTATGTCTAGATAAACAACCTCTCAGTCTCACAAGAAAAAAGTCGTAATAATACTAGCATTACCATTAGCATCAAGTTCTACACATATAATCTTAAGTGGCTATAGGGTTTAACCTGACTAATTCATGAACAAGACTGAAAATTTATATTTTGCTTATGGTGTCGGGAGGTGTAAAATTATCTGGCAACAATCTGTACATAAAAAGAATTCCAGATTGACTAACTTTTTTGTAAGTACTATTATTGATTTATTTTAGTGTTACAATATTTTAAATTGTGCTACAAGACCTGCCACCTTTCTAGCACCAGTGTTACCTGCTCAAAAAGTTAACGTACAGCCCTGGCTATAGGAATGTGTTGATGAATTCATGCGGGTCCTGCACTTGTTTCACTTCATGTTTCTGTCCAGTTCTGATTCCACTAAATGAATGCAGTAGGGTACACCCTAATTGGAGTGGCTGGTGTGCAGGCCTAGAGGTAGATAGAGAGTGAGAAAGAGAGTGAGACTCAGCTGAAGAGTGTTGCTTATTTATGTGCAGCATAGCCTAGAGCCCGCTCTCTCTTTCTCTGACTGACTGAATTACTACCTAATAAACACGGCCCAAGGAGTGAACATGGACACATACATGGACAGGATGAACTGTCCAAGCTTCAGGCATGATGGCTACAGGCTGCATGCTTTACTGACTGCTGAAGTGGACAGTTTGAGCATCTTTTTTTCCCCTCCTTAAGGCAGCTGAATTAATCTTCAGCTCTCTGGAAGGGTCAATATGGCTTTAAATTAAAAAAAAATTCTTTGTGATACCGAAGATCTGTCACTTGACTAAGAGAAGATTTAAGAAATATATATCCTTAACTACAGTTGAATTATAATTAAACACTACAAAAACTTGTAATGAAAATGCAATTTTATGCCCGAATGTCAGAGCGCTTAATGATTAGCGTCACCTGGGCAACGTAAACAACCAGTAGACAGCAGTGGAAACAGAAGGTAGAAATGAGAAAGCAGAATGTTTCTGCAACATTTTTGTTTTTACACAAGTCATATGTCACAATGGTCGCAGGAGTCTGAAATTGTTTTGTACACATTTCAGGGGGCATTGCAAGGAAAAGATAAGACTGTGCTTTGTGCACCACGTACATCTAGTTTAAAAATCTACACTGATTAACATAGGATTGTATTGCAAGCGGCACTGCAACAGTATAGAAACTGTGTTGTTACTGTTTCTGGTTTAAAAAATGCTTTCGCACACATTTAAAAGTGGGGTAATTGATTTTTAAGTCAGAATACATTATGTAATATTTGGCGAAGTTGTCCTCACATTTCCACAGCTGTTAATAAAATATCTACTCAGAGGACAAACTCAGGTTTCTGTAGCTGTCCCACCATCATACCATAATACCATACCAGCTAATTAGCTAGAGACCAACTGCTGAAGATTGCAAGTATCTCGTTGTAGTCCAGCTATTTTGCTAATTTGATTTCCTTTCTCATGTAGAACTGACCACATGTATAATATCGCTACAAATTGTGTATACAAAATGCTAAAAATGCTAGCTGGATGCAGTTTCAAACAAAGAGTAAGTGGGAAAACAGTCAATTTAATTTCTGTTGTTAGCGTAAAGTGAGTAGCTGACGTAAACACAATCAAATTCCAGTTCATACATGGAATTACCTGACGTCACTGACTTCCAATATAGTTTTGCCCAACTTAAAAGAAAAAAAAAGAAAAGAAATGTAGAAAAACAGCATTCTTTATTTTGTATGCAATAGTAAGTTATAGCTACTAATAAGAAGCTAATAGTAAAAGTTATATGAAATATTAATGCATCATGTACGACCAGGAAAAGAAAAGACATATTGATTAGGAACACCTGTTCAAAGAGAGGTCTAGATGTATCTAAATGCTGAATTTGTTATCAGAGAGAAACAAGGAAGAAGAAAGGGATGATGCATGGAGATGTGTAAGAAAAATGCAGGAAAAGAGGAATAAAAGATACAAAGCAGGGGAAGACAAGGCAGGAGAAAGGAAAAGAGGGGAAAATAAGAAAGAAGGAAGCTAGAGGAGCGAAAATACATACTGTAACCCTTTCTGCTGTCCAAGTTGCTGTAGCCATGCCAGCCTGCAGGGCTCCCCAGATAATGCATTCCAGCCATGAGGAGAATACAATCACTACAAGCATTGTACAAGCACTATGTGCCTACACATACACCAACATGCACAAACACATACACACGCACACAAATATTACACTGCCCCCTGCTTGCTGCTAGACTCAGCCATAAGACTCCACTTCAAAACACACAGCAATAATGTAGCATAATGCATTATGGATCATACTGCTTGCAATATGACGGATATACTGTTCTCTCATTGCCTCATAACAACAGTATAATCTCCATTTCAAAGCCCCAGCCTTTTTAAAAACTGGTTTAGAGGCCTGTAAGTAGACTCTCAAGATTTAGAAGTAGTAATGTCCACTACAGAACAAGGCAAAGAGCTTTCCATTGTTCACCTGTAATCCTAACCATGCACATTGGTATCAGGTATCACACACATGCACACAGAACTGTTCTTCTGTGATGAATTTGAGACAACAGCGCTCTGCTGTACGTGTGTGCAAGTATCACAACTAAAATTGTGAATTTCAGACATTTTCCAACTATTCCCATGCACCATTAAATGACTACTGTTATAAAATAAGAAACATATGGGCCTCTTTAATTGGCCAATTTCTCTTGCCAGTGCATTCACTCTATTCCTGAATCGCAATGAAACACACACAAAGCACACACAGTTAAATCACGGTAGACATCACTGGCATAGTCCTCCACTGTCTCAACCCAGATAGCAGAAGATTCCTTCTGTTCTATTGATTAATTGTACTGTTATATTAGATTTATAGCTTTCCACAGGCCATTTATTCTAACTGCCAACACACACACACACACAGACACACACACACACCCTTTCTGCGTTTTGGTTTTTGTCTTTTGAGGGATAGTCTCTTTTGAGGGATGGAGCCCTAGTGTAATGGTCTTAAACATGACCCAGCAGGCCTCCGGGGGGGTGGGGGGGGATACAACCCTCTATCTCACTACTGCGAACAAGTGCAAATAATTCTCCAGCCTCCTCACATGGAACATGTCTGTGGAGTTATTGTTCAACAACCAGTCATTTGTCCTACTGACATGGAACACAGAATAACTATTCATATTTAATCAGGCTAAGCACGTAACTTCTGCTGCACCATAAGTTACTTTCCATGTTCCATTATGAAAGTTATAAAGAAGCACGTTCCCAGCGCTTCCCCAGCAAGGACTAAATGGAGAGGCTAAAGTGGTTTGGCTTATAAAATCATAATGGGCTTGTCTGGTTTGATAAACTGAGAACGGCACTGGAATACAAGAATGAGAGAGAGAGAGACAGAAGCAGAGTAAGACATGAGCAATGGGGACTGGTTGGAGGTGTGAGATAAAAAAGAAAGATGGTGAGCGAGAGAGGGGATGGGCAGAGATGAAGAGAAAATGAGAAAGGAGGGGCTTTGAAAATGAGAACAACAGCAAGAAGATCCAGTGTAGGGCATTGGCAGGTCAAATAAAGAACAAAAAAAGAGAAAGATGAGGGAAATAAACAAAAAGAGGAACAATAAATAATACAGCAGCAGACCAACACAGGGGCAGTGAATTTTGAACAAGAACGGAAAGATTAGAGGGAAAAATACATACAGAAAATCAAGAAATAAATAAATAAATGGTATGTCATTCATATACTGGGATGTGTTTGTTATAATTGAGAACATTATGGCATTGCCTACCAACTTGTAATTTCTTTGGCAACACTGCCTGTAAAGCAGATAGGCCAATCAAGCACATTAAGCTGAACTGAGAATAAGAGATACCGGGGGGATCCAAAATAAATGATTATTGTTGTTTATATATTGGCATTCGGTCTGTTCTACATTGTCTACCAACTTGTAATTGCTTTGGCAATGTAGCATGTAGAGCAATCATGCCAACAAAGCCCGTTAACCCATGAACAAGAGATACTGAGAGGGTGGTATTGAGATCTAAAGAGACCATAAAGTCAGCCAAGTTAGGGCGTTTTCTCACCTATTAGTCCATTTTCCTAGTTCGAATCAGAGTGAAATCGCTCGTTCTTTATCTATTTGGTCTGATTCAGTTTCACACTGCACAAATTAAGCTGCAAATGTACTCACAAAAATTCATTCACTGGTCAGAAAAAGCACAGAATACTTTGGTTTTAATAAACAAACAAACAAATAAATAAATAAATAAAGCACTATTTTTGTCAATTGTATTTTGTGTTTGTCTCCCCAGATATCCAGAATACATTGTACTTCTGCAGCACTCCAGCTCTGTCAGTTAAGAGCTCACATGTCAAATAATGCTTGCCGAAACCCAGAATACACAGCCTGTTTGGTTAACGTCCTGCAGTTGGGACAAATCACAACTGATTCGTGTTCTTACTGCAATTGAACCGCGCTAGAGTTTGCTAGGAAGCGGACTGAGACCACCTTGCGCACCTCTCAGCTGTATTTGTCCACACTTCTGCCCAAAAAAACTGCTCAGAAGGGGCAAATGCACGAGGGCTCGGTTTAAATGGACTAAACACTGCATATGTGGAAATGCCGATAAGACTTAAGAGTCGAAGGAGACTCACCTTGCTCGAGAGGCTGAGGCTTGAGCCCAGTTGCTTTCATCTTGAGCGCCTCCTTGGCAGACATGTCGCAGCAGGAGCCCTTATTGGTGTCCTGATCGCTATCGGCCTGGTCACTGTCCCCATGTCCACTGTCCCTCAGACTCACCCGCTCTGGGTCCTTAAATGTGGAACTGCTACGTGATTAGAAATGGAAAGAAAAAAAGAAAAAGAAAGTAAATAAACGTCATGAAAAAGTGTTCTTGGAGAATGGTTGGAGAATTGTTTCTAATTTGAGACGAGCACCCATTGGTAAGGTAAAGGGGGGTCTTGCCATATGCGACGGCTGAGCGAGTAATTTAATAGGACTTACCTTTGAACAAACTGCTGCCTGCTCCCCATGTAATTGGGCTCGGTTGGGAAGTTGTCGGTCTGTGAAGGAGAAGGGAGAGAGATTTAGGTGTTGCGCAACTCCGAAACACATCCTGGTGTGCAACGAGATCTCTCGGTGAATGGGGTAATGTATCTGAAAGGGTTTCGGTTATGAGGTAATGTATCGGAAAGGGTTTTGGTTATGAGGTAATGTATCGGGA
>JAOUQW010000004.1:16996242-17010234 GCA_028565825.1 Olivaichthys viedmensis
GTTGCGTGTTGCACCATGGTCCTGTAGAAACGACATTTCATTTCAATGTATACGAGGTATATGGAGAAATGACAATTGAACTTGAACTTAGTAAAGTGATATTTATGCGTTCCTGATGCATAAATACAAATATAGTTGCATTGGGATGTAGTGCACTATGTAGGTTCTACAACAGTTATAGTATGCCCTATGTAGTGGGCACATATAGTAAATAGGAAGCCATTTGGGATTTAGCCTGACTGCAAATGCAGAGTTGCGCATTCATTTTGTCTGTGGCAGTATACAATTCTATGTTCATTAACATTTGAATGCATGCAAATACTAAATTTATTCAATCGGTTGACACATAAAAAAGGAAATGCTGTGCTTTTATTCTTTAGTATGGGACTCTGGCTTTGTCTTTCTGCCTTTGTCTTACTGGCTTTTCCCGTTTTCAAATAAAAATTGCAAAATTTTTATTCATTTATTTATTTAATTATGAACAAATTATACAGACTACTGCCACCTCCTGGTTTGGGGAATTATTTTTCTTCAGGCGCAGAATGTATGTGCATGCTGGCCGCCAGCTGCTATGTGTTAGAGTGCAATTTTTCACAGAGGACAATGGGCAATGGTTGGTGATCCTCAGTCGGTCTTGTAAGGCGTACATTGACGTCTTTTTGGTGTGTCAGGGCCCTTAGAGCAGGGAAAACATGAACAGGGTACAGGGTCCCCAGAACTGGAATAGAGAACCACCATCCTATTTCCATCTCTTTCAGTGTCTGCTCTGTTGCTTTCTACACTGAGAGTGTGCGTGTGTGTGCGCGAGAGTGTGTGTTCTCAAGAAGCTTGTCACAGAAAGACTCTGCACACTTTTAGTGAGTTATTGGAGAGATCCTCAGTCAGGCTATAGAATTAATCAGTAAACCCCAGAAGAAACAATTGCACATAAACTATAAAGCCGCTTGACCTCCCCTCCAAAGACACTGTGGAATTCCTCTTCAAACGAGAATCCCGGAGAACAAGCAAGCCTCAGAACCTCTCTAGTTTCCTTTCTCTCTCCACTATTTTTTATTTTATTTTCTTCCCTTGACAGAGCGGTGATGGACTGCTCCTCTTGCTTATCTGGTTAACTGAGCTAAATAAAAAGCAGCAGAAGGGCTTAATGTGACCTCTATGGATTCTACTCTGGACAGTTTGTTTGTTATGAACACATTCGCTCCTGTGTAGATCGAAAATGGTCATTGTTGTCATGATTATTCAAAGAAGGAGGGAGGAGAGACAGAGAACATGTGTATATTCAAATGCCCTGTCTTGTTCTCCAATGTTGTAAGGGTTACACTGTTCTAGAGTGACCCTACATTTCTGAACAGCCTTTGTGGATCGATTGGAGAGAATGCACAAAGTTCACTTCAGTGACAGGATAATCTCATCCTGGCTTAGGTCGTCAGTGACAGGAACCATTGCACAACTGATCTAAAATGACAAGAATGAAGAGAGAGAGAGAGAGAGAGAGAGAATGACTACAATTATTAGCTAGGAAACCAATTCTCTGACTGGACGAAATGAGTTATGAACTCCTCCCTCTCTGGATCAATCATACCACCCCGGTCTGTAGATGGATCTTGAAAGGGCACCAGTGATCCCTCGTTCAAAGACGTTAAGTGCCAGAATGGAAGTCTATTACCGTTGTGCCAGCATTCCCCAGGAGATAGAGAAGGAGAGAGTTATAAGAGAATATGTTTTTTTTTCTTTTCCAGAAAGAAATTCTGGACTCACTTTTAAAAGTCTGAGCTAAAGTTCTGTACTTTACTTTAACACCTTTAACAAGTTTAATACATTTAATAACTTATGGAACTTTATATTGGAGCACAAACACTGCTCAACATTGATGGATAACAGGGCAGCCTTGTCAAAATTAGTGATGATATTAGTGATGTTATTTGTGTCCACAACATAGTTGTGTGTTTTTATTATTGTGGTATATAGTATTATTGATTATCGACAGTAAGGGTGGGCGATATGACAATATTAAATTTTTATTGTGATAAATTGTGTCATGATAATTATGACTTTCATCAACTTCATAATTACTCAAAGAAAAAAGTGGGTGTTGAAATCTTTTTTTTTTATCAGTTGTTCCTTTTTATATTTTTTTCAGTATTGTGGCAGTTCAGTTTTGCTGTGGTGTTGTATGTGTTCAAACTTCAACCTCAGCAAAATGAAATATCATATTGTGTATGAAAACAGATGCCTGGATTCAGACTCCGGCAGCATTCAAGGCTGTGCTTAAACCGGCCATGTCACTCTGGGGCTCTTATGATAACAAAGCACCTTTTATTTATGGTGCGACTAGAGCAAGCAGCAGGAAGGGAGGGGAAACAAGACTTACCATAAACAGATAAGAGTGTGTACAAAACACAAGTGCTGACAAGCCCGATGCGTGTAACAGACAAGGCCACTGGGTTCATATTACCCCCATGTTCTGCCACTCAGCAATCTAAGAACACTGGGAATGAAATGACTGCACACTGCACCTCAGAGGAAAGTCAAACCATGTTCTACCTTCGGACTGGCCGTCGATTTAACCGCAGTGACCTGAGAAATCTCTCACTACAGCACTAATGAATGATCACGCTGATAGAGGAGGTCAAACGTGTGGTTGGAACATACTGTAGTGTTGCAATTACCTACTGACAAATGGTGAGGGGTGATGGATATAACCAATAAATACGACAGATATTAGAAATAACAGACACCAGTGGACTCCTGGTATTGACAACACCGCTTAAAAAAATAATTTTTATTTGCATTGTTGACTGCAATTGTAATTTCACATAAAATTAATATTTACATTATAATTATTAGAGTTACTATTTCTGCATTTACTTCTTTATCAAGAATCATTTATTCAGCGTAAATAGTCGGCAACTATTATATTTTATACATCAGTTCATTATATCAGTCCATTTTAATATTTTCTAAGCAACATTACTGTATTCCAGCGGACTGCCCCTTTTGTTGGCCATGGTCATGTGCTCCGCTATAGCGGCAAAGTGCACGGGATATGGGAGCTGCTAATGCATTACGGTTTATTAGCTTCTTTACAATTGTAAGTTACTAGCTAGCAATCAAACTCATAGGGTAATTAACGTCCAAGCATTAACAGGGAAGGAGAAGCTTTACCAGGTCCACCCAGTTCTTCTCTTAGTTAGTTTGTTATTGCTGCTCTGCCCCTCCCCTCTCTCCCCCTGACCCCAAGTTGTGTTCATGTCACCACCAAGTTGGAAACACGTCGCATTGATTTTTCGTATTAATAAATAAAATGCGTTGTATTTTTTAATGGGACAATATGCCTGGACGCACAGGCCAAGTATAACCTATGTGTGGGAAACACTGCATAAAGTATGTAGGCCACTTATGTGTGAATAATGATTTGCAAATGTCACATGAGAAGCGTAAAACACGCAGTTTGTGTTACAAGTTATAGGCTTACAAAGTTGTCTGTAAATTTGCTATTCATAAAATTACGATTTCAGCATTGCATTCGCATACTATTACTGTTGGCAGGAAATTATACAGGAGGCTCCATACAGGAGACTGTCTGTGACAGCAGGTCTCAAAACATGTCTGCTCGAAAATGATGGATCCTCAAATAAACGTTTCATTATATTTAGAGAAGAGACAAAGAAGAGAACAAGACAATTTTGCAAGTCAAATGAGTGTAGTGTGAAAAGCAGATCTCTCTGTAGGCTTTTCACAATAAAGACTCTCATTCCCCAGCACGGGAACTTACCTGAGGGCACTTAAAGAAAAGGGAGGACAATTTGGGCGACTGCCAACACTCAAAAAAGCGAGTTTCACTTGGTTTGACATTGAAACAAAACCGTTTTTTTCCTAACCTTCTTTAATATCTTCATTAAGATTCATCCTCTGTTTTATTAGTCTTATTGAATATTAATGAACACAATGTTCATATTTTAAAGAGGATATTTAAGGCAAAAGAACTCGAAACAGAGTATCTAAAATTGAACCAAACAAACAGAGCCCTAGAGTGGATCCTACCACTTACACAATTAAGCACAAGGAGGCCCATGGGAAGCTTCCCAAGGGCCCTTGAGGGTTCGGAATGCCCCGCTGGGTCGCCAGCGTAATTTAGAGATAATAAAGAAGCGAGACGGTACTTGAAAACACGGCTGGTGGTTGAACAATCTTGTGCGTTCCCACCCAGGCGGTGGAGGCTCAGCAACATCCTGCCACTATTCATTCCCTCAAGGCAAAGTGCACCACAAAACCCGGCTTTGTGTGTGTTTTGGGGTCACAGCATGGAGTGAACAAGTTGTTCATCTCTGACTAAGGACAGTTCCAGGGGCTGCGTACTGTTTGTAAGCCTAGCCAACAAAACGCTAGCCCAACTGTTTATTAAACCTGAGCCAAACTTACATTTAACTTACAATTACTAGTCTACTTTTAAGTCTTTCACTGGCTTTGAAATGCACTAATTTGATTTGAGTGCTCTGGCCTGTTCTCCACATCAGTCCAGTAATTTTCAAACTGTGTAATTATTCAGCATGAACACTTGTAACAAGCCTAGAGGGTCAATATTTGGGATGTGCAGTATAGCGAAGGCCAGTGTACATAAATCTTTAAAAAGTAAATAACGATAGTACAATAGCAGACGGTAGTACAATAGCTGAGTGAATGTTTCATTGTCAAAGGACATGCGGTACCAGCATGCATGGAGCTTGTTTCCATCTGGACATAGGAATGCAAGAGAACAAATGAAATAAAGCATTTCTATAGGAGGAGCGATTAAAGTACAAAACTTAACTTTTCCCTTCTCTAGTTTTCTCCGTGTAAAACAAATATCAACGCAAACTAGCATATGATCTATTGCAAGTCTAATGACGACACCTTTCAGCATTGGGCATGGCTACCATTAGCTGCTAAGGTTATAGCATACTGAGCGGAGGATGCGAGCAAATATTGACAGGGACTAACAGCGGCTTGCTTCTCCAAACACTTGCGTTGTTCGAGGAGAGAAGAAAACTGCTGTTTACTGTAAGATCGATAGAAGAACACGAAACCTCAAAAGCCTGTGAAAAACAACCAGGTTGCTGGAAAGCAATTTTAAGCCTTGAGATGAAAAGCATAATAGCAAGTGCCACATCATAAATCCTGTATCGCGCCTATTTGACGTGTCCAAGAGCCCCAATAAAATCATATGAAAAGCATGTAGTCCTAAAACAGAAACCGCAAGAGCCTGCTATGTCTTCTTTTGGCCAGTCAAATTAAGTACTTTTCTGTTTCCTGCCTCAAGGGTCAGGCCTTGTGGTCTTGTATCATGCTGGAACATCTTTCTCCCGTTTACAGTCTACGGTAATAGCTTTTGTTGTCTGCTTAAGTAATTAAATATTCTAACCACATAACACTGGCTGAGCAATATTTCCTTGTTATCCTTCAAGAGGGATGTCTTACAGACCTTGGGCACCCTACAAAGATACACATACACACAAATACAACATTATACACCATTATCTATGCACTTCCATACACAGTGCAATGTAGTTATAAAATATGTCCTTATTGCAGGAAATCAAAGAGATGATGCTTAGATTCATAATGAAAACGAAAAGGACAATACTATATTTCAATTCAACATTATGTATCGCTTGAATTTATTAATTTATCTACTCATATATTTAACAAATTCTGTCTTCCATCTACCGCAGCCCCTTGGACACAATGGCCAGCATAAGATTGATTCCATCGTTTGAGTAGAGATACAGAGAAGAGTGAATATGTATCGGGTTATGAGTTAATAATAACCTGCCGATTTCAAGTGAAGCTCAAACCCCGGCAGACTGGCATGAGCCAGATTATGGCGCTATACAACTCACTAAATAATTCAACAGGGCGACTTGGATTTCCAGAATTGCCATACATAATACATGCAGTTCAACAAATGTCGTGCGTATTAAGCATACAGACACACTTTTGCAGCATGCTAATTAATCGTGTAACTGTGCGGCAAAAGTGGCGAGATTTCTTTTTCTAGCCTTCGTGCTACATTTTTCACTACACACTTCAGTGCACACAAAGAAATAAAAAGAGGGAGGGAGGGATGGAAAACAACTAGCACTGATTTTCATCTTTTGCAAAAACTAGGCTAATCTCAAACCATCTCTAATTTGTATCTAAGTCATTACTTGAGTCACTGTGTTTCAGCATGCGACATAAATAAATGGGGTACAAAAGCATGAGGGAGTATGTGTGTGTGTGTGTCTCAGGTGGGTGGAGAGTGAGGACATCGATATGATATTTCATCTAAAATGGATTTAGGAACGCTTATTCAGTGCTGAATAAATGAGCGTAAGTGAGGAGTTTTGTGGTGTGCGTAACCCCTCTCCCCAAACAAACCACACACACACACACACACACACCTTTGCCTCCTGTGTTCACACACCATGTAATGAAGGATTTTAGAGTATTGTGACACCCCGTGTCTGATTGGTTAAACCTGACAATTTATTTATAAGGGAGTAAATATAGCCAGGGATCAGTCTACATGAGTTTTTCGTGTATGCTGTAGTCCCACACACGCAAATAGATACAGTGCTAACAAGGTGGCAAATAAAACCTGCGGATCAGGGAGATATAAATATAAAAGAAATCAGATAACAAGATGCACGTTTAAAGTATGCTTTACAGTGTAACCCATGCAGGCGCTCCCATCCTCAGATGCATTTTCCTCTATCTTGCATATGTGTATCAAAAACCTGACATCAATAATTCACTGCAACACAGCAGCTGGAAATAAGGAGAATACACCAAGGGCAGGACAATGAGGCTGTTTAATGTGCAGACAAATGGAAGAGACGGAAAGCAGAGAGAGAGAGAAAGTGAGTGAGAGAGAGAGTACACTAAGGATGGGCACTATAGCAAACCATAGTATCACAATTTTTGAAGACAATAAGATAATGAACAATATGCATTGTAATATTACATTTTTCTGAGGTTTGCTAATAAATTGACAGCAAAACTAGTTGTGCCACACAAATTTAAAACATAATTGTATTTACAGACTTTTAATGCCACATTAAAAGGTCTGTAAATACAATTATGTTTTAAATCCAATGTTTATAAAAAGGAACTATTTAAGAAGGAACAGGAGGAAAAAAGTTGGTTCAATGGGCTGATATCCAATCAGCTACTTGTTACGATGCATTTTTTATTTCACAGTGTGATGCCACTGTTTGTTTACTCTCTACTATATATATTTTTTTAAATGTGCACCCAGTCAGGGTTTCTAGAAGTACAGACGATAACTAAGATACACTAAAGAAGCATTATTGTGACATAATATATCACAATAACAATAACATATTGTCAAATTGCCCTCCCCTAGGATATGCCTCACTTTCTCCTTCTGTCCTCTAATGCTGACTCCTTATTTCTCTCCTTCCCAGTCATTTCTCTCTCTCTTTCTTCCATACTCTAAACACAAGGCTCTGTTACTCAGATTATGGCCCTTGCATGAAATCCAGTGCAAGAAACAGAAAAATCGAGACACATTTTGTTTTGGCTGCTCACTGAAGTGAAGCTACAATTCCTATACTATATCGAGTTGCTGATAAATCTCCAAGCCTGAGTGCGGAAAATGCTTCTGAAAAATGAGGGGCGCGCAGGAAAGGAGAGGAGAGGCGGTGAAGAGGAGTGAGGGGGGTAAGGGAGGGGGGGACTAGAGGCCTCCGAATGCTAAGGACAAATAGTTGGCTGCCGTACACATATAAAGGAAGCGCTGTGAGTAAATCATGCCTGGAATACACAACAGCTCAACCCATCAGAAAATATGCCCCACCCCTTCAGCATTGCCTTTCTGCAGCTTTCGCGATGCCTTCAGCCCCTATGCAAGGACATATCTATTAGCATGCATGACTGCGCTCACGCTCCCTCACTTGAGCACAAAACTATATAGAACACACTAAGAGAGAGAGAGAGAGAGAGAGAGAGAGAGAGAAGGTTGGGGGGGGGCACTTAGAAGACACACTGACTCCAAGCCCTAGCCCTTTGTCAGTATCGAGCTTTTCCCTTGTGCCACTCCGATTACCTGACAACACATTTTATTGCCCTATGCCACAAAAACATGATGACAAGAATCCAAACTTAATGAAATGTACTGCCTCGTACGCTTACTCCTCTCTCCCTATCTTTCTTTCTTTGGAAGCGGGAGAAAGTGGAAGGTTGAATTGAGAGAAATAATCCATGAGAAAAAAACCCCATTATGAATGATGTATATCCTTAGGGAATTCACTAGTATATTTGACCTCTATAAGAAAGGCAATGCATTCAGACCAGTCCTTTCAGACCCCCCCCCCCAACAGATTTTATCAGCACAAGGACTAAACGTATACCCTTACAGAAAAGCACAGTGGGATTAGTGCTTTATGAATGAGGAAAACAGCAAAGGATGAAAATGGATTCCAACTAGTTACTAAACAGGTGGCACTTGTCTTTGGATATGATGAAGGAGTTGATGATGAAAATTGCATTCAGATTAAAACCAGACCAAGTTGTTGCCATCACCTTCTCTTAGACTTAAGTCAGACTGTCGCCATCTAGAGGAGAGTTTTATAGTCATGTTCTCCCATATACTGCATACATGGCTCAGCTCACATGCATTTCCATGGTCAGAAGCTGGCATACAATAAAAACACAATCTAACGTTTATTACATCTGTCATTTAACACATAACAGCCCATTAAGACCAAGTGAGACCCTGTAATTCATTTTCATAAGCCATGCTTTTAAGACGTGTGCAAGATGAACCTCCAATAGATAATCCTTTCTCAGGTTTAATTCAGCCTTTGCATAGATGTGGAAAAGGATCGTCAATCACTTTCAAGGCAAGGAAAGGAATAAGAAAGTAAAAAAAAAAAAAGATGAACCACTTTCAAATGAATTAGTGAAATCCCCCGTTCTCGGCGTGGAGGAATAGCATAGATTCTCCTTAACCTTGATTCGTCGGTAAGTAATATTACTGGGCGCCTGCAGCGCAATTAAGTGCCATTACTCATCTTCCACCCTATTATCGTGGAGCTCCTGCACTGCTGGGCAAATTACATGACGTTTCAGCTCCTCAAGAGAGTTCCAGTCAGTGCCCCCCCCCCCCAAAAACAGACACACGCACACTCACGTTGCTTATTCCAGAGGAGCTCCACTCATGGCATGGACAGCTGTTACCAACCCCTGGACCTCCTGCTATAAAATATCATTAAAAAACCTCCAGGTCTTTCCAGCATGCTGTCGCTGCTGTCGCAGAGGCTGATGGGAGCTGCTTAAGGTGCCCTTGTGCAGCTTTTTTGAGCTGAGGGGAATGTGTGTGTGGTTTTAGTTATTTATGTTGGTCAGTCTGTCTGCCCCCAGCACTAATGACAGAAGTGTGGGGTGGATCTCCAAATCGATCGATTTAGAGGAGTTTCAGGTTTTTTCTTCTGACATGTTTCCCATAACTACACTTCTCAGATCCATGACACCCTCTAGCTCCCTCTCTGCCAGGCTGTGATTGTTTTGCTGTTTCAGTAACAGGATCCCTGCTCTACCTCTCGCCACCATTTTGGTGTAAATAATAGAAGGCACACGGTTTGATGTATGGAGGAAGCTCTACCTTGCTCGTGTGACAGCCAGAATACGAAAAGTGTGTGTGTGTGTATGTGTGTGTGGAGCTTGATTGTTTTCTGCACCACAGTGAAGATGTGTGTGTGATATTTGAAGCTGTTTGTTTTTTTGCAGAGTGAAGAGGGGGAAAGAGAGGGTATGCAAGGGTTGGTAGTAATTTACCGATGGTGAATTGCAGCTGGCTCAGGCATTTACAATTACTCCGCTTGCTTATTATTAGTCCCATTATAAAGGCTCACACACATGCTGAGTGACCTACAGTCTGCACACTATACACAATGATAGAGTGGAACACCCACACACAAAACCAGCACCTCTCTCACCACAGACACACAGCGCACCGACACACATAACATTAGATTTCTAACACAGATGCATAAATGCACAAATTAGCAAACACTGAATTACCTCCAACATCAATCTTATTTACATAAGGTCTCACTTATATAGACATGCTCCAATTAACACCACTCTCTTCACAAACACACACAAACACACTTTTATATATGTGAGTGAAAGCAAACTTCACATATTTCAACCACGTCTAAACACTCAAGAAAGGTTTCACATTTAATGTGCATAAACTGTAACTACACCATCACACAGAAACACACATATACCACTTAAGACACTAGAAAACAGATTGCAGGTGAGACTCTCACAAAAACTACTGAGAAACATGCATTAAAATTGAGCAGAAAGGAGAGAGCGACAGGTAAATTACTTTTAGCTAGCTGTAATCTCACAAGGCTGTGTGCCTACACCTGGCATAGCTGTGTTTAAAATGGGGACTTTAGCCTTGTCTGACATGACAGATTTCAAATGCCTTTAAACTGGCTTAGCATTAACGGAGACACAGGAGTTGTCAGTGGATTAGTCAAGTCGCTGCACACAAAGACGCATTAGCAAGGAATAAAGAAATCCGCCAAAGCTCTTTATTTACCTCTGTGAAAGGCACAAGTGTATAGTCGAGCCATTGACAACTACAGTGAAGGTGGCACAGATTATAAAATGTCAGTTTCTGTAATAAAAACGTGCATAACAAAACTTTGTAGGGTTAAAATTAAAGTTAGACACCCATGTAAGGGAAGACAGAGTACCCATCATAAACAAAACAGTATGGCATCTATTTATCAGAACTGTCTCACTTACCCCTGTAATAGAATTAAGTTCACTGTTCGATTCACCAAAATACATTACCTGAACCAATATGGGCAAAGCTAGATGTCAAAGACGAATAGAGACGTACGCTCTGCAGTACAAAAAAGGGAGGGGGGGAGTGAGTAATGTTACATCTCACCACTGTTCTCCCTTCCTCCCTTCACCTCCTCATGGCAGATACTCTGCATACACACACTTATTCACCTAGGCAGACAGAGCAAGGCAGAGGCAGAGAGAGCAAAAGCAGGAAGAACAGGTACAAGGAACATAAACTGTCTTCCCTACCTGAATTATTGACATTCTGTTAACCGGTGTCTCTGTGGTGCTAGTCACAGGCCCCGTGAAGCTGGTATGGCAACCCACATGTCCTTGGGAGACGCTGAGGTTGTTGGCTGTTGGTTTGAGGTACATGACCTCAGACCTGGGTGAGCTGAGGGGAAGGCGTGTCTGGTAGTCGAAGTACATGGGTGAGGTGGCCAGCGAGGGGCTGCTCACCACGTTCATCACGTTCATGGTGTCGCGTTCCTCCACCTCGCTCTGCACCAGCATGATGTCGTTCTTGTTGAGCTTTTTCTTTTTGCCCTTGCCCAGTTGTGGGTGTGAGTACTCTGCGATGCGGCAGTTGTAGGTGCGGATCTCTTTGTTCTCCCGTTTGCACTTGACGGCCACTGCAATCATGGCTGCCAGCAGCATGACAGAGATGACGCTGAGTGTGACAATTAGTGGCAGCGACACGTCCCAGCCATGCTGCTCAGCGTTGATTCGCGGCTCACCCTCCGGCAGAGGTCCTGAGTATGCCTTCACTACGAGCTTGGCCATGGCGGAAAGTGTGGGCTTGCCATGGTCTGTCACTTTGATGATGAGCTCCACCACTGGAGACACCTCCTCCCACAGTGGCTGGGCGGTCCGCACCTCTCCCGTCACAGAATCAATCTCAAACAGATGGTCCTCGTTGCCGTCCGAGATCTCGTAGGTGAGGCGACCGCTCTCGCCAAAGTCATTGTCCACTGCTCTTACCGTGGTGATAACGTGGCCCACACCAACGTTGCGAGGGACATGGATCTCTGCCGTATCATTTTGCAGCAGCGGTAGCACGATGACTGGGATGTTGTCATTTACATCCAGCACACTCACGCGTACCGTAGTGTTGCTTTCCAGATGGGGATTACCTGAATCCTTTGCCTGGACCTTGAAATCAAAATACTTGGTCTGCTCATAATTGAAACTCCTTAGTGCATAAATGGCTCCATCAGTTGGTTTGATGTTGACATATGTGGTTATGGATTCCTCACTGACATTAGATGGAAGAAGGGAATAGGAAACAGTACCATTTTGACCCAAATCTGGGTCATGGGCCAGAACCGAGCCAAGATATTCTCCTGGGATGTTGTTTTCGGGCACCTGAAGGAGGTACACCATCTTTGTGAATCGGGGTGCGTTATCATTCTCATCCAAAACCTTGACTGTGAAAGACTTTGTGGAGTTCAGTGGAGGGTTGCCACTGTCTTTGGCCATGATGGTAATGTTGTATTCATCCTTCACCTCTCGATCCAGCGGTCTGTCTGTCACCACTGTGTAGAAATTATCAGAATTCTCCTCAAGCCTGAATGGGACATTGCCTAAGATCCTACACTGGAGCTGCCCATTGCGGCCCGAGTCCTTGTCTGTCACTCTCACCAGAGCAATGACGGTCCCTGGGGGCGCTGCTTCACTAACTGCCCCCTGCCGAACTGCCACAAAGCCTATTGATGGCCAATTGTCATTCCTGTCAAGCACTTTAACAGTGACTTTACAATGGCCAGGAATTGGGTTTGGGCCTTGATCCTTTGCCTGCACATCAATTTCTATAATTGGGTTTTCCTCATAGTCGATTTTCCCCTGAATCTTTATGACACCCGTTTTGGGGTCTATTGAGAACAACTCTTTGATTCTGTCTGAGCCATAAAAACTCAAAGAATAGGTAACCTGCCCATTACTGCCCTCATCAGGGTCAGTGGCATTTAAATCTATCAATACTGTGCCCAGTGGAGAGTTCTCAGAAATTTCCATAACATAAGAGGGCTGCTCAAAAACGGGGCTATTGTCATTTGAATCAATTACTTTCACATTGATTTGCATTGTGCCTGACTTTGGATACTCCCCTCCGTCTGTGGCAGTTATAATTAAAGTATGATGGCTGCGCTCCTCTCTATCTAAGGACCTCTGGACGACCAACTCAGGAAATTTAGTTCCATCTCCTCTGGATTTCACGTCCAGAGAAAATATACTATAATCATCACGTGTGATTTGATATGTTTTAAGGCCGTTTTCCCGGGTGTCGGGGTCATAGGCAGCAGCTAGGGGGAAGCGAGTGCCTGGGGCTGCATTCTCTGAAATATCAATGTCGATCTGATCGGAAGGAAAGCTGGGCGCATTGTCATTTATGTCCTGTATGTCTACCTTAATCATGCAGATCTCCTTATCATTGGCAAACACTTCCATAGAGAGCTGGCACTTGGAGTTTCGTTTGCACAGTGTTTCCCTATCAATCCTCTGCTTGGTGTAAAGCAGCCCACTTTCAGGGTCCACATCTATGAGGTGTGGAGCAGAGTTCTCCAGCACCCTGAAGTTGGATTTTTTGCCCTGCTCTCCCAGCTCAAGCCCTGCATCTTTGGCAATGTTTCCGATCACGCCCTGGATCTTTTCCTCAGGTATCGAGTAGTTCAAGTTTTTCAATGTCAGGGCTTGTGCCCACAAGAGCAGGAATGAAAAAACCGAGAGATGCATCCCTCTCAACAAGAGCGCCTAGGCTCCCGATGCACTTTATGCTTTCGACCTGTTGATCCGCCCCGCAATCTCACAATTCACACCTTCAAATACAAGTCTGTTCATCGTAAAACAATGCCCAAAGACATTGTGTGGTCCTCCCGCCGTCGAACAATCTATTTTTTCCACCGTGTCGACGTTCCCTTTTATCCTGAGTTTCTACAACCAGCGTTGCGGCTCAACATCTAATTGATATTCTGCTGAATGCCTGGGCGCGCTGGAGATCACCACCATCCGGCTTCCACGACGAAACAGCCTTTCTGTGTTCTCTCCTATAAAACACATAAAAAAAGAAACATATAAAATGTCTTTCTTGCATTAAAACCCCTACTACTGTAGGGTAAATTATTCAAGATTAACTGAATATTC
>JAOUQW010000004.1:17018586-17036029 GCA_028565825.1 Olivaichthys viedmensis
GTGTGAGAGTGTGTGTGAGAGTGTGTGTGTGTGTGTGAGAGAGAGTGAGTGTGTGAGTGTGAGAGTGTGTGTGTGTGTGTGAGAGAGAGTGAGTGTGTGTGTGAGTGTGTGAGAGTGTGTGTGTGTGTGTGAGAGTGTGTGTGAGAGTGTGTGTGTGTGTGTGAGAGAGAGTGAGTGTGTGAGTGTGAGAGTGTGTGTGTGTGAGAGAGAGTGTGTGTGTGAGAGAGAGAGAGTGTGTGTGAGAGAGAGTGTGTGTAAGAGTGAGAGAGTGAGAGAGTGAGTGAGTGAGTGAGAGTGTGAGTGTGAGTGTGTGTGTGTGTGTGTGTGTGTATGAAAAAGATTGTGCAGCTGTTTATGACAGGTCGAGGATAGCTAGCTGATAGTGTGAGAGGCACTAGCTCACCCGTCTGCTATAGTTTTGCATTCCGATTAACGTTTAAATATGGGACTGGATCCAACCATAAATATTTGGGTTGCATTTTCTTACATCAAAAGAGCATGCAAGGCTCACTTTCCTCTTAACTGCTAGTGCATTTCCTTTGTTACTTTAATGGATTATCCGACTGAGACATTTGGCATTTTTAAATAAATTGTTTTTGTTTCCATCAAACTGATGACTCGAACAGAGTCATTTGCCCCTGATTTTCTAATTCAGAATTTTCTGATGTCTCTGTTGTATCAATCTGTGTTCTTCCAGTCTGTGTTACCTCTGCTGGACTCTGGTTCCTCGCCAGTTCAGACGTAATTATATCATCCGTCTGTTGTGTTTCATCAAGTTCTCCTGTGCCGGGAACTGAGACTATGCATTGTAGCAGTATTGGACATGCTTCAAATCCAAACACTATTTTAGTAACGCTCTCTCTCCCTCTCCTCTCTTTCTATCTGTCTCATCACTCTCTCACACCACCACCACACACAGACTGTAACGTGTACCGCTGCACGGGAGAAGAGGCAGGACGCAAGTGCAGATATTCGGTGTTTTTATTGCAAGGGTTAATCCATAATTAATCGTTACAAGACAGAGCAGGGGTCAGATAACAGGCAGACAGGCGTAAAGTAGGCATATCCATAGGCATGGTCAGGGCACAGACGTGGGTCGATAACAGGGAGTCAAAGACACAAAAGGAACAAACAAACTAACTAACTAACTAACTAACTAAACAGGAGGAACAGAAACTGGAACGCGGGACTAGAAACAGACTCGGATGAAACGCTCAGAGTTGACGGTTGAAAACACGACAATACTTCGCCCTGATACATTGAAACCAGGGGGGTATTTAAACACAAACGGTAATAGGATAATCGATGCTAATTAACGATTGTCCAATAGGAAACCAGAGGGGGCGTGAACAGAATCAAAACAAGACACGTGAATAAAACAAAACAAAAACACATGATCAACACAAACACGGAAGTGCACAGCTCGCTGGAAACTGCGGCGCGCACTATAAGCGGGAGACCGCAGCGGGGAGACCGTGACAGCAGGTCCATCTTATCTGCATAGAGCAATAATTTTACTTCTCTGTCTTGAAGATTATGTTTGAGATATGGACTATCCCAGCTACACCACTAGCTCATTAATGTAAATATTTAGCAGTGTTGTACTGAGGCTGAATGCCTGTATCACTTCTCCATTCTGCAAGAAGTCATAAAAAATTGTAGGAAAATCATTAAAAAAACAACAACATACAGTTGTCTCCAATTTTTACCCCACATTTTCCCCAAATACACTAATTTAATGATTTCATAAACTTTTTCCACACCACTTTGTAGAATCTTATAATAATATCATTGCCAAAGAGAATTGAATGCCTTCTTGAAGTCAACAAAACTGGCAAGGCTCTTTCTATAGTCTGTTTGTTTTGCAGTCAATTCCAGAATTATTGGAACCCTATATGAAAGTAAGCAAAAATTAATAGATAAAATGAATAACATTAAAAATTGAACTTTTTTTCTGCAAAACACTGCTTTCAAAATGATCGGCTTGGTTGGAGACACTTGTAGATGGATCTTAGACCACTCCTCCATGCAGAACATTTCACACTATTCTTAGGTTTGTGCATGTGAACAGCACTCTTCAATTGAGACTACACATTTTCAATAGGGTCTAAATTGGGAGACTGAGATGGAAAAATATTGATTTTATGTTACCATTTCTGGTCATTATATGTTTTAATTTCCATTTATGGCCAAGTCTTAACCTCCTGGCAGAGGCAACCAGGTTTTGGGGTAAAATATCCTGGTACTTAGTGAAATTCAATCTTCCCATGAGCCCCTGGACCACCAGCCGCAAAACAGCCCCAAGCCTCAGTGATCCACCACTATATTTTACAGTGAGTACGAGTTCTTTTCCTTATATGTGGTGCCCATTTTTAGGCAAACATGCCGATTGTTTGCTTGGCCAAAAAGTTAGATTTTGGGATTACACTTATGTGCAACCTCTTATTTGGCCAAAAGTAACAATATCGTCTCTGGATGACATATGATAGAAAATACTGTTATTTAAAAAGGAAGTTCTTGAGTGAGAAAGTAGTTTCTCTAATTGTTTTAGTAGAAAATGTAATCATTAGGTGTAATGTTAATTTTATACAATCATTTTTGCCCATTCTTGAAAGATGCCAATAATTCTGAAGTTAACAGCACATGCTGATTGACTAGGACATGTGGGGTGCAAATGTAGTCAGTAAAACTGTGATTTGGAAGAACTCTTGCTCAGGACATTTCGTCAAGGATAGTCAAAATTGTCGTCAAAGATTCTAGTATTTAAAATAAAGTATTTAGTGTTTTATCACCCAGACTATTGCGCACACAACTGCCTCCAAAATTGTTAAGGTCTCTCTCTCTCATTTTGTTTTTCTCTTTATTTGTACTTTCTCTCTCATCTTCTCCCTTACACACATACACTATCACGCATTGCTAACATGAGAAAAGAGTGTTTGGTCACAGGTAGCCCTCACCCCCCACTTCTCATGGTTCAGTGTGTGAAATTGTCCGACCAGCTTTTGAGACACCTGTCAGAGTGCAGAGATTTTCTGGGTTGAGGTCCATCTCTCCCTGGAGATGTGTGAGCTGCACCCCACTTATCACTTGCAATGCTTCTCACTGTGGATTGTATTTACTGACCAGGGAAACAGGGTTAAATCCTGTGTGTTTGTGTGTGTGTGTGTGTGTGAGGGGGCCCTTTCTGCCACTCTGTCCTCTAGAAGACAGTAATGGAGGGCCTTTAACTATAGAGGCTGAATGACTCACCCTAAGGGTATGGTAAACAATGCCTCACACAGTGGCATAGGCCTGATCTCATGCTGCTAGCAGGTCACACACGCTGAGAAGTCGGACATTGTGTGTGGATTGGTACGTGTTCTGAGTGAGTGTCTGGATGTTTCATGAGAAGGACAACTGCTGTGTTTCTCCACACTGATCCTCTCTCTTACCATTCTCTGACTCCTACTTCCACTCACCAAACATCCCCCCCTTATTGTTTTGTTAGTTTGACAAACCTTTGGAAATGAAAGATCGGCAAAGGATGGCGATTTAGAGTGACATGCACTCGCACCTTTCTCCGACACAGTCCCGCCTCACACTTTTAATTAATTTTTAGAAGATTAAATTAAGAAACAAACAGTTAAAGTTCGCAGAGTGATTAAAAGGAGTGACAGAGAAAGCTGTTGTCGGCACTGGAAAACAATTCATGAGAGACTGTGGGGATTAATTCTTCATTCATTTCAGTGATAGAAGATTGATTCCATTTTTTCCCCAGCTCTCGCTTTAAGCTTTCTCCAGACAAATAACTTAGCTGTAATTGCTGCTGTCTGAGGTAGTAGTATGAGAGGGTTCACCCTCCATTTTAGCTACCAATGGGAGTTGCACTGACACGAATCATCAACAAACTCCTGATTAGCTTTCGGAACTTACCAGTCGCCGTCAAGACCAATCAAAAGTGAGTTGGTGCTAACTATCCAATTACATAAATTTGACACATCACCAAAACACCGTAATTAATGAATGTGTCATTTCATAATAAACTTTATCACAAGGCTTGTCGTATTCACATACAGCATATTCAGCAAGCTTTCCCTCCCTTACAATGTTCTTCCTCTGACTGAAAGTGCATTACGTTGTCGCATACCCTTTTTATATTAATGTGATACCTCCTCTGAAGACCCAGTTAGAGTCAAGACACCCACAGTTGTACTACTGTTCTTTCAATAATAAATTTGTTTGAAGTGTAACACTGCTTGTTCCCCACAAACCATAAGGAACAGCAATTGTACATTGGAGTCAAGATGAATAATCTCTGATTGCTCGACGAGGCTGGTATATATTTCTAAGTGGGACAGACACTTGGCACGAATGCCTAATGCCCTACATACATGCGTATTGATCAGAGTTGAAGTCCAGCCAACTCTCAAGTGTTACAGCAAATACCAACCAAGTGTGATGATTCAAGGCCCCTTACATTTGTACACTCTTTCCATCCTTCAAGCACAGGCAAAGCTCTGTGTAATTCTTTTCTTTTCTTTCCCTCTCTCTTGTTCTCACTTTCACCCACCCTTCGGGGACGATCAGTGTCTATATGAAAACAGTGCATTATCATCAGACTCAATTCCATTTTCTTTCTTGTGGGAATTGCAATAAATTGGTTTTTGTAAGAGAATGCTCTTTATAGACAGAGGAGAAATGACTCGCTCTCATTTGTTCATTTGAGCCATAAAGAACGGATAGAGAGAATAGAATCCTGTACTACTTTACATCAAAATGGGTCAGAGTGATTTTTTACAGAGGAGTTATCATCGAGTTGGGTCATCGCATTATTTCAGGCAATGCACACAAGCACAGGAGTAGTAAAATGTTGAAAACTAAAAAACCCTCAAATCTGGGTGACCTAATAGATCCTATCTTTGTATTACTGATGAAAGTGAAACTCAAGCTGAGTCGGGCCACATAAAGCATTTGTCTGTTTCTCCAATGTAAATACAGGCATCTGGAACTTGGCTGCATTGTGTGTATTTTGCATGGCTCTAAAAGATTGCCTTCTCCTTTGAGTGTGTGTTTCTGTATGTACAGGATTTGTTATATCTGTCATTGCTCTGAAGGATGTATTGCTTTGCGGCTACGGCCTATACAGGCTAAGTTGGTGGTCCGCTAGCGTCCGATGCCACCTTCATCACTCGGCCCAGAGACGTAGGACGGAGCTGATCAGTCTGAGCCAAGGTAGAGAATTACCAATGCAAAAGAGCCACAGCAGGTCCAGCACAGGAGAGGAGAGAGAACGAGTGAAGATTGGTCTGCCTGAGCAGAAGAAGAAAAAAATGGGGAGTGAACAGAAGGGGTGAGTGTGGGAGAGCAGACGGAGAAAGCATGAGCAATATCGCTCTATATGGCCTTGTGGAATTCACACATCTTGATCTGAATAAATATGCAGTTCCCATAGAAGCAATGATATTTTTAACTGCCAAGAAGACTATTAGTGCAATTTTTTCTAAAATCACCTGTCAGTAATTTTCAAAGGAATTACATCCTGATTAATGCATAAACAATTAAATGCAAAAGACTCCTTCCACCTTCCCTTTAATCATCAAATAATATCTTACTCACTCACAATCTCTAACAAATTGGGTGCATGTTACCTCCATGAAGTTTGGCAATTAGAGAAGTGAAAGACATAATTAAACGAGAGCAAGTGAAATTGTTTTCATCTGGCAGTCACATTCAGACATGCCTTTAGGTTCCTTAGCAGTATCAAACATTCAGATAAATTTTCCCCCACCAACAAAGTAATTCGAATGAGGTCAAAGACTCCATCAAGGATAAATATGTCTCTCTTCACCTTTTTTGGGTTGCCCTTGACTAATTCACACATTGCCTTTAATTTGCCTCACGCTCTCTTCTGCAGTTCACAAAGCTTGTCCTCGAAAAAGCAAGAGGCAAAATTCTTTATGTTGCCATTAGAGCTGGTGCTGTGTGTGTATATGAGAGATTGTGCCTTCCCCATAGCAGTGAATAACAAACATGACCACATAGGCGTTATACTAGTGGAGGGAGGGATTTTTGTATATCAGGCCATTGTGTGTGCACGTGAGAGTGTGTTTTTTCCTGTGTGTGTGGGACATAGATGACCACAGAGACATGAGGAGACAGAAACACAGCCTCAGGAAGCTACTGTCAGCCTTCTCTGTTCTCAAGCTGCAATTTAGTCCATAATTATCATTATTATACTCCCATTGAAAAAGACAGGGACAAGGGGTCATTTACCAGGACCAGGGCTGAAAGAACAGGATGTGGAGAGGAGGCTAGCCTATTTCACGTTTGTCTGTGTGTTCTTCCTCTGTTACTCTGCTGAACTGGAAATAATACAACATAATGTACAGATTCTGACATTTAAAAATATTTCCTTGCTGTTTTTTTAAATTCAGGTACTCAAAAGACGAAAACTAAAGCTACCACCGATTCAGACAGAGCTGCATATCTGGACAGCAGTTGCAACTCAGTAATTACTGCATTTATTTAGGGGACATATTACATTAAGAAATATAGTAGCACTGTAAATCTGAAATTATTGCAGCTGTGCCCTGCGTACTTCAGTGGGTTGGGAGCTGGGGGAATAAGACACTGAGCTTTCTCTAAGTCTTTAAGACTCTTATCGGTGCTTCCATTAAGGCATCCTCCTTACTCAAGCCTTTGATGTGGAAATAAAGGATAGGTATCCAAATATTTGGCACACAGCGGAGCAGAAATATCAGCTCGATCCACTTGAAGAATGATGTTTCACAGGTGTAAGCAGTCGCTGCACTCTGACCTAAGGACACAATGATATGAGGATGTGTGAGAATGAGCACCAATTTGAGATCCCAAAAATAATGATGGAAACGGGCTTCCAATAGATTTTTCTCTCCAAAATAACGTCTGTTAAATACTGTAGCTGTCAGATTGATCTGCACCTTACTTTGATATGCACACGAGCAGGTAATGTTGATAGGTGATCAATATACTTTGGGGGGGAAAAAACACACACACACACCCTTTTTTGCATCTCCATCTTGTTTTTTTTCTCTCACCCTGCCCTAAATAGGTGTGAAGCATCTCTCAGTGGTTTGTGTCTTTACAGTGTACAAATGGACGCATGATCGTGAGGGCATCAAACCTGCAATTCACAGCTGTTTCCTGCTATTATCTTCGGCTACTAAGGCAAGTCACCCATGTAACCAATTTTATGTGTCGCATGCTCTCATCCGCGAGAGAGTGCTGGCTTGATTTAGTTTGCTCGTGCACTCGCAGAATCTCTGTCCTGAAGAATCAAACATCAGACCTGTACCTTGTATTTTAAATGTACTAGCTTTGTGTATATACTTTATATACACTATAAAAAGTATATATTATTTTTATCTGCATGTTGTATTATGTTCATTGATATATTTTAAATCAGAGCAAACCTTCATGAACAACAGACAGTTGTTTTAATTATTTTGAACAGATACTTTAATAAAGGTGTAGGTATTGTTGCTATTCTTGAATATTATCAAGTGAAATAAACATAATTGTGACAGAGAACATATGCAACACCATGACAGCAATTATTTAAAAAGTTTGTTATTATGTGTATGTAATTGCTGGCTGCAAAGCTCTTTGTAAACAAAAAGTGTTTGGGTTTTGGAAGTGAATAATAAGTAACCCATCTGCAGATCTTGTGCTCTTGTACTTTGCATGGTAAACAACCAGGGAGTGAATTGATACCCTGCATTCAAATTAACTTTAGCATAAAGCCCGTCTGAGCAGCCCATTTGCTTGCTCTGACTTTGAATGAAAGAGCACGTAAGAAAATCTCCAAAATTAGCATCAGTTCTTTACTACTAATGGGGAGGTGAAACAGGGTCTGGTGGATATATGTGGTACTCTGTGGAAGCAGGAATACAGGCTCTGTTGGCACGTTAGCACCACCTAGTGGTCCCGCAAAGCTGACATGGACCAATTGCAGACACTTTTTGTTATTCTGAAATATGGAGACAGCTCAAATGTTGAGGGTGAGACAAGTGGACCAAGAAAGCATTAAACTTTAAAAATAGAAAGACATATAAATTGCATTCAGGCTCAAGTGGGTTGTATGTTTGTGTTTGTTTATGTGTGTGTGCAAATGAGCGGGTGAAAGCAATCCTAAAAAAACATCCGAATGCAGATTTTTTTTACTAATCATAATACACAATTCTGTCATAGACTGAGCATCATATGTGGTCTTTGCCTTTATTCAAGGCAGAAAACAAAAGTTAACCCCTTAAAATCTCAGGAGCTGTTGCGGATCCATACTTACATTCCTCACTCTCGTAACTACAACCTTTCCTGTTAGTCACTGTACTTACTGAATTATATGCTTTAACATGAATAATAAGATGAGCCCTTAACCAATAAACAGGTGGAAATGTACTTTTTGTTAGCACCTGCACACACTGTGTTTCAAAGGACTGTGAGACTGAGCATTCAACACTGTTTTGAAGAGGGAGATGACAGAGATTTTTAGGTGGAAGAGATGGTCTCGTGTCTGTAAAAGAGGGCAGGTAGAAATGCAGTCACTTGTTTGACATGAAGTAATTGCAGTAATTTCCTCTCAAGGAGGTATTTGTGAAATGAGGGAGAAAATAACTGGAGTCTAACAGTTTAACGAATGGCATTTTGTGATGTCTATTTCACAAAGTTGGACAAAGTTAATTTCAGGATAACACTAGCTCTCAACCGCATTGGCCAGTCCTTCTTAGCCTGCTGTCACGCGCACGGCAGTGCGCGGGCCATAGCGTGGCGGTAGCCATGGCGATGGCAGCCACGTGCGCGGCCAAGCGCGTTTGTTTGTTTCCTTGTCTTTGTCCCCAGCTGGTCCTTGTTCGTTCCCTTGATTTCTAAGTGTTTAAATACCCGCCTGTGTCCGTCCCGTATTGTCTTCTGTTTTGTGTGTTTGTGTATTTAAACATGCCTGTCGCGGCGATAATTATTTGAATGGTTGTAAACCCGATGTCCGTTGAGAAATTAAATATGTGTGATTTGCAAAGCGGCTTCGCGCTTGTGTCCGCACCCCTGAACTCAATCGTGACACCTGCGTTCACACTAGCTAACAACAAGCCACTGATGTTGCACTGGGTTTGTTACTTGTGGGCGTGTAGTGACCGCTAGAGCTATAATTTATGGGAGTGCACGGTCCAGCTTTCTATACAGTATATAAGCTTTGATAAAAATGGTAGTAGCCAATTTGTATTCAAATCTATACAAGTTGTATAGTGTGTTACTTTTGTTTAAAATTAACTTTTGTTTAGAATGTAATATAATGCAGACAAAGACTGTTCAAACACTGTTGAATGGAAACTAAACACAGAAAAGAAAGCTGTGAAAGTAGAGAACTGGGAGGGACATAGAACAACCTGTGCCATAGGATTGCTCTGAGGATTTTACTGGAGCCAGTTATTTGAATTTGTCATAGCTGATTTGCATAAAGTTGAGAACATCTTAAAGACAACCATCCAATTTTTGACTACATCACCATTTGTGGTGGTGTAAAAAAAAAAAATGTCAATAATATTATGTCATGATTCACGTCCTCCTTCCCCCACAGCTAAGTTATCATCACTGAGCTGTTTCATTTGGTAAAAACGTCACTTTACGGAAACAATATACATTATGATTTACGTTCCTTTAATTCAAATGTTGCTTGTCTCCCTGTCACCAGAAGGCTCTGTGTCATGAACTTATATAGGAAATAAATGGCCACCTGTCACTTTGTTGCTTGCTAGTGTGAATGCAGGGTTATAAACATGTCATGCATGATGTCATATACTGTCATGAGTTGTCATAACAGTTAATGTCCAGTAATATAAAGTGTTATGTTACCGTTTCCAGTAATTGTCATGATTGGAGTCATAACGTTTGATGTCATGACAGGTAATGTCAAATGCTAATTTTTGCTAATTGCACTGTTGTGACAACTCCTGACAGCATATGACATCATGCATGACATGTTTATGACATGGCTATGTCTGTTTTACGACACCGGATTCAAGTAAAGTGTTACCGGTTAGAATTCTTATTACAAGTGGATATTTGACTCTTAAAGATAATTAAAAAATGAATCCAGCACAGATATGTGGCTTAGACATGGGTAAAAGATTTAAAAAGTAACAGATGCAAAAGTATCTGCTCCATCAAGTAAACAATTGATGGTGCTGTTCCTTTAAAATGATAGCATCTACAGGTGATCAGTTTGCTTTTGCACATCATGTCGGGTTGAGATTTCTCTGTGCTGCAGATGAGAGCAAGAGAAAAAGAGCGGTTTGAGCTCCTACCCTGCTCCCGAACTAGCATTTTGATGGACACCAGACAGTACAATTTGAGCTCATTCAAGCAGTTCCTTAGCAACCACACAGACACACTACTCTGTCCTTCTCTCTCTCTTTCTATAAAATTTCCAGCTGAAATCTGCCACATCATGGTATCTCCCCAGGTGCCTTTGAAAATGGAAAGCTGAAAATGATGCCTGCATGCACCAAAGGATGGCTGTGTGTATGTAGTGTGTGTGTATCTATGTGATAGAGTGAGACAGTGACAGAAAAAGAAACAAACAAAAGCACTATGCCTTAACTTCATTCACACATTTTAGCATGTAATAAAACCCCAATCCTAAACCATCGTAAGAGCAAGACCCCTGTGAGCATTTCAGCGAGCGAGCGTGTCGGCGTCTCCTCACCGGTGGCGGGGTCATTCTGCCAACTAGCAAGGCAGACTTTCAGCGAGGTGTCATCATGTTCTTGTTGCTCAGGAGTCAAATAATTTCATCAGACTGTTCGAAGGGCAGATTGATTCAGAAGGTTAGGTAGTCAGGACTCAGGAGTTCAGCGTTAGGAGCCTTGAGCAACACCTGGGATGGCGTGCGGGCGTCCAATTTCACCCTCAATCTTCTATTTCATCCTTTTAGACTCTTAATTCTGGAGAGGGGTAAATAGAAGAGCAGTATTGAAGGTTACTCTGTAGTCATGTGTGTGTGTGTGTGTGTATAGTAGTGTGCCATTGTATCCGCACCTTGAGAAGCCTCCCAACTGAATGCATGACATTTGGAAGCGTGGGGGCGGTGAATGCGTGGGGATGAAATGTGCTTGGCCGGTTTGGTTTCTTGTGCTGCAACAACGCCAGACGGCCAAGTGCCAAGAGAGCAGCGCATTTAAATCCTATGAGGGCATTGACCCAAGTGCAGCTGAATAAAAGGATGTTAAAAAGAAAGGAAAGCTGTCATAAGACCTTATCAATGATCAGCTATCTCTTCTCACTCCCTACTTTCTCTCATCTTTTGAGTACTTTTCTCTTTGTCACTTTCCCTTTCTATAGCTTTATCATAACTTTAGCCTAACTGCCAGTGCTCTGTCCCAAAATGCTATAATTCATGTCTAGTTAGTGTTTGCACTAAATTATATGTACCTTAATGAGTTTTAAATGTACAATACATTTATGTTCTCAGGTGAACCATACATACCGATGGTACTCATGAGGGTACTACCCCAGTGACAAGCAATGTTACAGTTTAGTGCTTTATTTTTTCTGAGTGTGTAGAAAACTATCTATTCTATCCTTTTATTTACATTGTAGTTAGCTACAATAATGCAAGGTTATGTCATTCTCTTTTCTACTGACTCGTTTTTGTGGCGCAGTATCTATGTACATTCCCAAACTAAATTGTATTAGTTAATTTCTCAATTTCTATTTTTGCAAATCTGGAGCCATCAACTTGGCTCTCCCCTCAAAACGTTAAAGCAGTGAAATGTTCTGGTCAAAACCCTCAAGCTGCAATTGTGTAATTGGTGATTCGTAAATGTAGCACAGTAGTACAGAAATTGTGATTCATAACATTGCAACATGAACATTGTAAAGTTGTAAATTAAGATGGAAATTAGGATTCTTAGTTGTAATATGAGGAAACAACTCACTAGGTTTTCTTGATGACTATTTTGGGATACCCAGGAGGGGGGAAACATGAAAGCAAAGCTCATTGATAGGCTTCAAGTTGGATTATAATCCAGGCCATGATTTTGTTGCAGAAGAGCTGAGGAAGTACCAAAATCAGTCAGAGGTTCTCTCTAACCCGCTGTGACTCAAACAGGGTGATGGTACAGCCTGAAGCAACCTGCTCTGGGTCTGCATGAGCAACCTTTGTACAGACTGTAGATGGTATGGTTATAGACGGCTAAAAACAGCATACTGGATGAAGTCAACTGATATTCAACTGAGTCAACTGAGTTTTACTTCCTAATGAAAGTTGGCCTAGTGATTTCCACCAAACATTTTCCCGTCAGGTTCTAATAGATTCATGACTTTTTTCAGCAGGGTCAATTGACCTTTTGTGCTTTTTGTTTGATTTAGATTTTTATTTATTTATTATTATTATTATTATTATATTCCTACACAGAAAGCAGTTTATTTGCAAGAGCAGGTATTTTGCAGCTCCTTTTCTTTCTCCTTGTGCACAGACAGATAAATGCTCCCTTACAGACAGAAGAACATGCAGACATGAAGTGTAACCTGCTCTAAGGCCTTAGTACACATGTTGGTTTAGACACACATGAGGATTTGTCACGTGTACTCATGCACACAGGTACAGTCTGCCACTTTCTCACAGCCAGATATAAGATGCACTTTAAATCTTTATTTCTTCGTCTCTCTCTCTTTCTCTCTAACACACATACACAATAACAAAGTAGCTATTTTGATACGGTCTCTCTCTCCCCCTCTGTACTCTCTGATTTCCTGCTGCTGCTCCATTTCACACACTCTTATTTTGTCTCTCTCTCCCTCTCTTTCATTTTCTCCTCATCATCGCTGACAGCACCAGACCACTCTCCCCTCACAAAGAGCAGCTCTGAAGTGTGGAACAAATTGGAAAGTAAAAAAAAAAAAAAAAAAAAAGAAGCACACCAACTGGATTCAGTGGGAATCCTTCAGCAAATGGACTTACACAAGGAAATTCATGGATCAGTCGAACGAACACAAAGCCACCAAGAAAAGTGGATCTAAAGCAGCAAATCCACACACAAAAACATTCACATTCTCACATACCAACCCACACTCATGTCTGCACACACACAGTAGATTTGCCCTGCAAATGTGTTTGTGTTTGTGAACATGGGCTCATGGGAGGCTGTGTATTTGTGGGCACAGTGAGCGGGCAAACAGACGAAGAGCAGCACCGCAATCACACTCAAATCACAGAGCAAAACACACCATTCACAACAGCCATGCAGCCAAACACAACCTGCACCAAGCTTCAGTCAGTACACACACAATTTCATATATTATCCTCATTAAAGACAATCTGTACATTTTTTTCCCTAAATGTTCCTAAAGTTTCTGCAACATTTGTAGTTAACACTAACATTTCCATAATATTAGTTTTTGTCGAACTGCGAATGTTGTGTGAGCAACAATCTATTAACATTGTGAAGCAAACCATATTACAGCATGTCTTTATGACATTGCAGAAATGTTATTTTTGTTGTGTTTCAGACTATCAGTTCTGCATGATCCACCGCTGTTGTTCATGGTGAGGATGCTCACTCTGGTCTAGACCTCACAATTTATGGTTGTGTTGCCTTTCAGCACAGTCCACGCTGCCTCATAGCCACCCAGCGTCACAGTGAATCTGTGCTGCTCAAGCAGCTCTGGGGCTCCACAGCACGGCTGTTGACCTGCAGTATTGTGGGCATGTGGATTGTGAAAAAATCAAATCAACATTTAATTTGCAAACCTAACAAATTCAGTTAGTCCTATTTGTGTGCATATGTGTTCATAACAAAATGATACAGTGTTTTGTCTGAAATATGTAGTTCCCGTGGGATACTAGCCCAAGATAGAAGGTGAGATGGGGTCAAAATTATACATTTGTGTGTGTGTGAGAGAGGGAGAATTCTTATTCTGCATCTTCTTATAGTTTCACTATAAGAATACTGCAGATATAGAAAATTTGGACAAACTACCTAAAAGTCAACAAAACCAGTTATCAGTCATTTTAGATGCATAGTTTGGTCATTAAGCCTTCTGCCTGTCAGATGAGATAAACCATAGTTATGGAGAAAAATTTCAAATTGGTCAAAAGGAGGCAGTTATTTTGGGGTTCTTTGAAGACAATGATTACTTTTTGCTCTTAAGAGCATCATTTATTCAGTATTAAATAAATAAACCTTAAAACAGACTCACATTTCTCCTCCTCAATGTTTGGAAGGAAAAGGCCTAAGCTTAAAGGTTAATCTTAATAGTTCAGCAAAAGAAATTACATTTACACATTTTTCCACTTACTCCAAATGTAGTAGATCAGCCATGACATGTTTAGTGTCCAATATTTGCTACGTTCGTTTTTGCGCTGTGTTACCTTTCCTGATTTCTGCCTCCAGACTGTGGACGGGACGGCTCAGGGGAGCTTTACGCCACTCCGGGGTAATTCCCCTATTGGCAATCTTTTCACTCCACAAAGATGAGTCAGGTGGGGACGATGGTGAAGTACATGGTGTTTATTCACAGTCTGTTGCTTCCACTAAAACAAAAAGCAAGCGGGCTAATCAAGGGAAAAGAAAAACACTACAGGAAAAAAAAGGAGAGACCCCGTCTCACTCTGGATGGTGATTAAGCCTAACACCTTTCCAGCACTTATACCTATACACATACAAATCCAGCACATTGTTCAATCCTCAATTGCATGAAAAGGACATACAACAGGGTTTTTCCCCCCCTCTCTTTTTAGTCCATACAATGACCTTTACCTCGGCCAGCCACAACCCTGCCTGACGGGGCAAACAGTCCATTCCGTATGGTTAGAAGCACATGATGCGATAGGTAGCACAGTGTTAGGGGGGAATCGGTCAGAGGAGGCAAGCCAATAATTCTGATACTTATGCTCCCCTTTTGAGACCTGAAAAGTCTCTTCCAGTGTAAACATGGGGATTTCTCCTTTTCTTCTTTTTTTTTTTCAAAACAAGAGTTTATTAGCCCTGACATACAATATTTTCTATCAATAAGTCCCGTTATTTCCTGCTTACATTACGTGACTCCTGTCACACACACAGGGCTGGGCTGGACCACAATTCCCAGAATCCCCCGCGAGACACAAACGACGCACTTCCACGTTCAAGTTCGCCGCACTTCTAACAAGCGGCGCTCACTCTCATCACATGGAAACACACACACCTGGAGGCGATTACAGGGCGCCTTTATAAGCCTCGCGAAAGAGAGCTTCAGTGCTCAGTATACCCTGATGTTAATCATTGTACAAAGCGTTTCTCGGACTGCCTACCAGATCTTCGACCAGTTTCTGTACCCCGAACTTCCGACCTTGCTTTTGCCCTTTGGACCCCGTCTGCACATCGCTCGACTCATTGCCTGCCCCTCGACAACGCCTTTTCCAAACCCCCTACAGCTCTCAGAAGCCTGCCTTCTAGCCCCCGGCCCGCGCTTGCATCCGCCCAGTGTCAGCTCTGACAGTGTGTGTGTGCCTGTTTTTTCCTCTCCTCCTCATTCATATTAAGGGGTAGAGGCCACTGTATCTTTCATGTTCGTTTCAGTTCAGTGTGCTTTACCCTGCTTTATACATTTTAGCAGCTCGAACTTCTCTTGAACTTGATGACAGGTGATATTATTCTTAAATCTGCTTGGACAATTAAGCCTTCATGGAGGACCAGAAGAAGGTGTCTTAGGTTACATTAGGTTGATTTACCAGTTGTGTCTGAATTGTAAGTTAGTGGTGGGCTATATACATGTATAAAGGACACATCAGGAGAAATCTGTCAACTGGTATTTTAAGATTTTAAAATACTGTTTTTATGGCAGTTGAGCAAAACTAAAAAGGCAACTAATGTATTTCCCTTAAACTCCCTTTTGCAAACATAACACAAATACGGCCCACACCTCAACATTCCATAACAACACATTTACAGTGATTTATACATGGCCATCGTACTTCATACAATTCTTAGAATTTTCTTTTTCTTTTTTCTTTCAAATAAAGTTTGTTTGTGTTCAAGTAGTCACCCAGTCACCGAACCGGTGAGGTGGTTTTGTGTTCCGTCTTGGTCTTCCTTTGGGTGTTTGACCCGTATGAGGTTGAGTGACAGTCCATGTTTGGCCACGTTGCACTGTGCTACCCCCATAAGGCTGACATCCAATGGTTGTGTCAGGAGTGTTCAAAGGAGTCTAAGGGTGGGGTGTCAGTAACATAATCTGGCCTGTCCTTACTGTCACAGCTCGTCTCATCCACAAACAGATTGGACAGCCCCAAATCCGAGTCAGGAGGTTCATCATCAAGACCAGGCAGCAGCACTTCCATAGGTTGCCATGGTTCAGCATGTTGGAACACCCAGGCGCGGTCTAGGGGCATGCGGGCATAACAGCGCTTGAGCTTATCATGGTGAACAACCTTTGCCTTTGTTTTCAGGCTCCTCTGGATTTGGTAAACGAGATCGTCCAATTGACCCAAGATGAAGTAGAGTCCTTTGTAGGACAGAAGGAACTTCCTGACTTTGTTGCGTACCCACTTCATTCCTTTCACCAGGTGCCATACTGTGTCGCCAACGGTGTAGTGGGTTCGGGCGGCATTCTAATCGTACTGCTTCTTTGCACGCTCTACAGATTTTCCCAGCGCTTCTCTGGCTATGCTGTGAGCAAGTTCCAACCTGTCTCGAACGTTTGTTACATACTCCGGAGGGGTTTTAGCATTCTCCTGGTCCAGGGGCAACCCAGCCATGAGGTCAAAAGACTCTGTTAGTTCTCTGCCAAAGAGCATCATGTTTGGGGTAAACCCAGTCGAACTGTGCTTAGTCGCTCTGTAAGCCATGACAGCGAAAGGGGTCATGAGGTCCCATTCCCAGTGACAATGCTCTTTAGTGGTGGCTAGGATCTTTTGCAGTGTGGCATTAAATCTCTCATCCTGTCCATCAGATTGTGGTCCGAATGGAGTTGTGCGGGTCTTCTCAACCCCTAAAAGTCCACACATTCTCCTGAAAACCTCAGACTTTGAAACTTGGTCACGGTGGAGAGTTTGTGGTGCAGCGTACCGACACACCCATTCGGCTGCAAGGACTTCTGCCACAGTAACGGCTTGGTCATTAGGTAACGGGTAGGCTTTCACCCACTTGGTAAAATAATGCTGGATCATCAATATGTAATGATTGTAACGTTCGGTCTTGTTCATGGGTCCCATGAGGTTGATAGCAATCCTTTCCATTGGTTCTCCCACTCGTACAGTGCCCATAGATGTTTGTGATTTCTTTGAGGGATGAGCTTTAGCGGTGCAACTGGTGCAAGTACGTCACCAGAAGGCAACATCTTAGAATAGAATAGAATGCTCCTTTATTGTCACATATACATATACATATACAAGTACAGTACAGTGAAATTCATTCTTCGCATATCCCAGCATGTTGGTAAGCTGGGGTCAGAG
>JAOUQW010000004.1:17052534-17062541 GCA_028565825.1 Olivaichthys viedmensis
CAAAGAGAGATAGTACATTTCCAATAACGTTCACTAAAACTCTATTAAAAGTCTTAACTACAATGGACACAAATCGGACACCTCAGGTTTGTGCATTAAGCTCATTTTACATCAGAACTGACGCTGCATGCACGAAACGCTGCTACGGCCCAGTGACGCTTTTCATTTTACACGCTGCTTGCGTGTGTCAAGCACACCGGGGCGTGGAGCATTCATTTCTGTTTTTATTTACGGCTTTAGTATAATGTACTAGGTGTTATTGTCGCATCGTCGTCACACCGTGCATTAGGGTGTTTTTATTTAATAGTAACTGATTGCTTTTATATTTTTTATCCCTGTGCAAACTGTGATGTGACAATAAGTCTAAATTCGCTGGTCCTGCGCACCATTTTTTCAGTGTCAGCTGTGCCAAATACGGTTAGGGCATTAACCATGACAACGCATGCTTGCCTGGTATAGTTAGGTATATTTCTCCATATGAACAAAGTAACATGAGATTAAATAGACATGATTTCCTAGATCCACACATTTCCCTTTACATTGAGGGAGGTGCACGACCGCAAACAGGTGTTGTACACATTGAATAATGAACTAACCCCCACAGCGCATTAACGATAAACATTTCTAATATCGCGAAACGCATTCTTGCAAACAAACCTGAGCTGTATGACGAGACTGCGCAAGTCTATTCATTGCAAAACACAGGGTTTTTGCTTTGCGTCATGGAAAGATTTTTATACCATGCTGTACTTTTCTAGAAACAGGGTTGGGCAAAAATGATCTAAATTACCAGTCAAACAGTACCTAAAAACATGTTAAATATTAGAAAATGTATTTAAATTATAAATCACGTTATCTTTCAGTACACAACTAAACTTCAATCATTTTAATAATTAATAACCTATTGAAATACTCAGTTCATGTAAACGTGGCAGTGGGGGCGTGGTCGAGCGCCTGCTGTAGAGGGAGGGAGGTGTCGGGCCGAACCGGCAGGTGAGAGTCTACACCTGTGTGCAATGAACCCAAATCCTTTTTATGTGCTCTGTATTGCAGTAGAGGAGCGAGTCCAAGACCGAACACAGCGAAGCCTACCAGAGTGGGGAAAGCCAGTGTGTGGATTGTCTGATTTAAATTTTTTATTTTTTTTACGAGCGAGACAGAGCCGTTGGCTCACTTTTATTCTTCCTCCGGCGCTTTTCAGCCGCCAGGTAAACTCTTTTCCTACTCTGGGGGGGCTTCGCTGTGTTCGGTCTCGGGGCTCTCTCCTCTACTGCAACAGACGATTTTTGTTCAAGGCCCATTTTGCAAAACCCTGTCAAAAACGCTATTTCTCCACCAGTATACATACCAGTTAAATAGACAATGTGATTCATCAGCTTTTCATTGGTCATTTAGATGTCAACTGCTATGGGTAGTTTTTGCCCACATTCCATATATAGAAAAAAGTAAAAACCGCGAAAAGTGGAGATACGCGTTTTTCATCGGCAGCGACGATATACTTAATTAAGTATGTTATACTTATTTACTGCTCTTAAGAATTGGATCACCAACTAAAGTTCCACTTAGCTCTTGTCAGTTCCAGACAAAGAAAATTAGGGAATAATTGTTCTTAATGATGCCCCTTGCAGAGCGTATGAAAGGCGAGAACACCATACCAGCAACATACCTATGGAAACTTCATGAAATTATGCCTTTAAGGCTGTCACTAGAGCTAAAGGTAGATGAATGTAGAATTTAAGTAAAAACAAATTAGGAATTAAGTCTGTTGTACGCTATTGATGCAGACATTTAGTTTTTTGTTAATAATTATTTTACTGGCTGTTATGTCTTGAAAAGAAAATTTTTAATTTTAACTAAGATTCTGGCTGCTTACAAACTTTTGGCATGAAGTACATGTAAGGGTCAAAACCTTAGCATAAATACATACATGTGAATGAACATATGCACACACCCACATGCACAGAAGCCTAGAATGTGAGAGAACTCTTACCCCTGCATTCTTGCATGACCAGAATCATGCTCATGTTGCTCATGTCCTTTTTTAATAGACCCCTTGTTATTTATGATTGTGTATTTTGAGAGGCGGTAACCTGGCAACCATCACTTCAGCAGAGCACCACCAAAGCAGTGCAAAGGAGAGAGAAAAAGGGAGAAAGATCAAGAGAGAGAAAGAACGAGAGAAGGGAACTGACTGTCATTACAGTGCCATTAAATTGGATTTGTAAATTACAGGGTATGATTTTCTTTTTCTGCACTGTAGATAAGGAGCCAAATAGGAGCTCTGATTTTGTTGAACGCTAGTGATGCAAAGAGGCAAGCGGCCATGTCATTTACTGTCAAGCCTACAGATGTCCCTCATCTGAACTCATGGGATGGACAGATTAAACCAAACTGACAGAGACCCTGGGCCCTCTTTATCCTTCCATCCATGCCTCCATCCATCTTTCGCAGTGTCTCTTCCTGTGTCTTCTTTGCCTTTATTGTTTCAAGCCTACAGCTTATCCCTGTCTCAATTTCTTACTGTATGTATTCTGCCTGTCCAATGCTCCTAGCTATGCTCCTCACACCTCTGGCTAATCTCCTCCATATAAACTACAGTGTGTGGCTTCATGCTGAGCAGATTTTAAAGACTGTTTTGTCACTTGTCTTGCTTCCTATTTGCTATGTCATTAGAAATAAAATACTCTTAGCAGCACTGTAATAGCTGGATGGATATAGAAGGCAGCATTCATGGCAAGAGTGAATGATAACAGTGCCTTTTCCCTTCAGACTTTTGATGTTTGACCATAGTAATAATCATTATGTGCAATATTCTACCCATGGGCCTCAGCATCTGGCTTTACCATTAAGACCCTAATGAGCTGTTCCTTTGCAATCGTCACATCATAGCCCATTAAGAGCATGTGAGTGGCAAAATAGAGAAATGCATTACCTTAAAGCTACAGTGCGTAGGATTTTTTTATTAAAAATGAAAAACCAGATAGCTCGCTTGCGATTTATAGGCATCCTATTTAGTGTTCAGAATGCGGTTTGGGACGCAGTCCTGAATTCTTGTTGAATGTATATTACTTGCCTTTTAAAGCCTTCAGATTAATCCGTGCAGCGGATAGGGATGCAGCACAACCCACGTTACGAAATGTTCTTCCACGAGTAACTCACAATAGCATTTTTCTACCAGAGAGGGTGAAATTCCACTGTAGCTTTAAAGGCAGAAGCACACACAGATACACATAGATGCATATACCGACCACCTTTGTTGGTAACGACCTGAATCCTGACCATAATAAGAACTCCAGGGGTCATATGTAGGCATCATGTTCCCAAAAGTCAATTTTGTGACAGCAACTCCATCAAGGCTGTGGGAAGCCAGATCAAAGCAAACCTCGATTTTCTAAAGCAGCTCAACTGAGAAAGGTGAAGGTGACATTATCAGTGGGTGGTGCCATGTTGATGACATCATCTTAGTGCTTGCACTGGAATGTGCATATGTGTGTTTGTGTGTTTGTGTCTGAATATTAAATCACATTTGTTAGGGTGCTACGTGGCTCCATATCCAACACAGCAGTAGGTGTTCTAAGGCTGATGCATTACTGTTGAAAGGCTGCATGTACACAGGGAGATTTGTTGGCCCAGCTTCCCCATCGGTACATGAGGAATGCTACAGGCCCATCAGTCCTGCACAGATACGCACACTCATACCTAGGTCAAAGGCTTGGTATTATTAATGGCTGTTGCTAACCTCTGAAAGCCCTCTGTAGTTTCCCAGGCTAAATGGAAAAGAGGCTCCTTATTTAAAAAAAGTATCATACCTACAGCATAACAGTTCATATAAAGGCCATTAAAAAAAGAAGAAGCCATTTTACCACTCTATGGCTAGAGACTTACGTCCAGTCAACTTCATGTTAATCAACTATTTAAAAAATTATGGGACCAAAAGGAAAAAGTGATGACTATTACTTTTGGAATTTTTTTCATCAAAGGTGATGTGCTTTAGAAGGCAGACATAGCAGCTAATTCACTCCCTTCATTAGAGATACATTGTTAGATAACCCAATGTAATATTTATTATTAATTTACCTTATACAGCTCTTTTTCAGTTCTACTCAAAGACCATTTTTCCATGTACCATTATTCTCAGTCCAAAAACATTGTTTTGCATAATCTATGGTCTTTTAAAGTTTTTAACTTTTTGGCCCCCCAAGTTTAAATTCCAGTACCATTTTTGAAAATTTACAAAGTACGTTTATCTGCTATTCTTTTCTAAAGACCCAAAGCTACAAATCGAAATGCTTTCAAAATCTCCATATGGATATGTATATTTATTCTGTAACTTCATATTTGTAAAGTGATTTCTGAATAATCAAAAACATCCAAATAGTTTATGTGAAACATCATTTCCAGGACTGTCAGGCTAATGCTGATGCAACAACGTAAACCTATTTAGGATATTTATTTGTTGAAACGTTGATTGTTTGTTCATCTGTCGAAAAGTTTTGTGCAAATGTGACTCATTATTGTATTATAAAGTCACATCTGTCACGCACACAAGGGCGAGACTAAACTACAGTTCCCAGAATTCCCAGTGCAGCGCGGAAGAGCGTTCAAGTTCGCCGCACTTCTAACGAGCGACGCCCACTCCCAATCTCACACAAGTGCACACACCTGAAGCCAATCGCAGGCTCCTTATATAAGCCTCAGCCAAACAGACCTTCAGTGCTCAGTATTGTTCATGCATTGTGAAATACAAAGCGTTTCCCGGACTGCCTTCCCGATACCCAACCTGTTTTTGGACCCTGGACTTACGACCTTGCCTTTGCCCCTCGGACCCCGTTTGCACATCGCCCGATCTTCTGCCTGCCTTGATACTCACCGAGGCCTGCCTTCTAGCCCCTGGCCCGCACCTGCATCCGCCACAACCAGGACCTGACAATGAGACCAGAATAGCTATAATAAATGCCAACCTTTATCTTACCTGTCACACTGTGGTTACAGTTTACTATCACTTCCATCCATGCCTTTGTTTGATCTTCTTTAGTAAAAACAATGGTTAGCCTAACTCAAGGAACCATTTAAATGCTTAATGCTCCAGTTTGAAAAAACTCTCAAATCGAATTGCTTCTTTTGCCAGCTTTGCACTGCACATTGCATTTTCCAGCACTTTTTTTTTTTAAGCAACACTGATAGGAACTTAACCCCCAGCTGTTACACACACGTTGCTTGTAGGCACGTGTTCTGATCCAACCTCTAGACCAGGGGTATTCAACTAAAATTTGTGAAGGTCCAGTTATATAAAATTTCTTGCTTACAAAGGTCCGGATGAGCGACTTACATGACTGAGTGGTGACAACAGTTACGCTTTAATGCTTAACCATTAATGATTAGTTTGTGGCTACTAATGAAATAAAACAAGACACATCAAATATATATTTTAAATCTACTGTATTTTTAACATACCTTTATAAACATTCATTAGCACGCTCTTGGGCTGTAAGGGAATGGACAAGCACTCTGGTGGACCTTCATATCGAGCTTTGAGTTGGTTTATTTTATTTCTCCTTAGAACCGAATTTTATGGGGAGGTTAATTTGTTAAGTTATGTTTTGTTTCGTAGAGGAACTTCATGTTACCACTTTTGACCAGCGCCACGGAGTCTGAACAGATGAGACACATAGGTTTTAAACTCGAAGCTGGAAGAATAAACGTACACTTCTCTGTCCATTCGTCTTTAAACATTCTGTTGTGCGACTTGTCTTCTTCTTCTTTTTTTTTTGGAACAAGCATCATGTCGTCACGAATCAGACCTGAGGGGGGAAATGAAATGAAAAATTCTTCCATTTCTGACCGAATTGTCTCAAGCCCCGTAGCTAGTCTCTGGTCCGATGAGCTGCCTGCAGTTAAATCATTTACATAAATGTGTGATTGAATGAGCCGCAACAGAGGATCTGCTACAGAAGCCGCATTGGTTCATGTTTAAAAAATGAGTCGTTGAACTACTGTATTTTTTCAAGTGCTCGGTTCGGTCCGCTGAAATACTTTGCTGGGTTTGCATCCGAACTGCGGTCATCCAGTTGACAACCCCCGCTCTAGACTATCAGTTTTTTGTTCCTGTTCCCTCTGGCTTTCACTTATAATTCATAACAGACTTTGTAACGTCACTGGTTTTACGCAGCAAGACATCACCAAGTTTGTTTGAAAGTCCGGGTTTATATAGTGTGGAGTGTAATGAGAACCAATCAGGTAAGCTTGGAAGTGAGTCATGTGATAAATCACGTGATGCGGGGTTGTGCTGAGTATTCTGGGAATACTAGTTCGTGTTTCGGGCAGAAGCCGACAGAGACATGACAGAACCTCCCCCCTGATGCATGTCTCCAGACACGCTAAAACAACTAACTGGGTGATAGGGTGGGCCTGGACCTGTGGGTAGATCCAGGTTAACGGGTTTACCCACTGGTCCTGGACACTGCTCTGGCTAGGGTCGGGACTCGGGCATGAACCTACCATAACACCGGCTCGCAGGCAGAGCTACCCTTTACCGGTTCTCCTACTGCCTGGTGCAGGTCCAAGATCAGGTTCATCGCCACGGCCATGGCACGTAGACTTGGTGGGCCTAGTCCCACCAGTATCGGTTCTATGATGTCCTTTGCATTGGAGGTGGGCAGAGTGACGACGTCCTCATCGTTGACTGTAGCTGGAGGCAGAGTGACAACCTCCTTAACCTGGGATAGAGGCGGAGTGACAATCTCCTCGGTTGGACCAGGAAGGCAGGAAGTAGGTCCAGCCGCCAGCAGTCCCAAAGTAACCGTGAATGGGGTTGGACTGCCTGGCCATATTCATCAGGCTGAGTGACGACAATCTCTGCGAAGCTAGGGAGTGGAGCAACAGCGTCATCTGCGAAGCTAGGGGGCAGAGCAATGGGGTAATCCGCAAAGACAGGCGGCGGAGCGATGACGACCTCCGTGAAGGTAGGTGGCGGAGCGACCTCATTGCTGGCAAGCCAAGCCGGCAAAGACCTTGTGCAGGACAGGAGAGACCTTGTGCAGGGCAGGAGAAACTTCAACACAGGCCCCTAGCAAGATTGGAGAAGCCACAGGCCATTTCCGCAGCCAACGTTGCTGGATTATCGCTCGAAAGAGTGCGATAATTTTCATGGACGTAATGTAGTCTTCTTCTGCAAAATCCTTCATGCCCAGTACCTCTGCTAGCTCGGGGAACTACTGCACGGAACCGCAAAACTGTGCCGGTGGCCTCCGCTCCATGGCACAAAATCCCCAGGGCAGGCTTGCTGCATTCATTTCAAGGTGAAACATTCTGTGACAGTCTAGCTGTGGCCTTATTTGGCGGTGAAACCCGCTTCATTCATGGGATGGCGTAGTCTTCTGTCAGGTTGGTGCGTACACACACACGCAGAGTAGGGTTTAAGACAGACGGTACATAAAGGGCTAGGCATAAATTAACTTCGGGAACAGGCTATGGTCAGGCGATCAGCAAACGGGCAAAGCTAGGCAAAGACAGGATCAATAAACGGAAGAACAAGCAGGGTCATAAACAGAGTATTGCAAACAGAATAACAGGCTTTGTAACGTCACTGGTTTTACGCAGCAAGACATCAAGTTTGTTTGAAAGTCTGGGGTATATATAGTGGGGAGTGTAATGAGAGCCAGGTGTCTGTGATCAGGTGAGCTTGGAAGTGAGTCATGTGTTAAGTCACGTGATCGGGGTTGTGCTGAGTATTCTGGGAATAGTAGTTCGTGTTTCCGGCAGAAGCCGGCAGAGTCATGCTGTGTTTTTAACATACCTTTATAAACATTCATTAGCATGCTCTTGAGATTAGATTACATTCAACTTTATTGTCATTGCACAGAGTACAAGTACTGAGACAACGAATTGCAGTTTAACATCTAACCAGAAGTGCAAAAAGTGTTTACATGGTTATAGATGTGATATATGGGTAAGCAGTGAGGGGTATATACAGTATGAACATGTGCAGCAGTTACAGTAGGCAGTGCAGGGCACCTACAGGACAGTAGTAGATATGAATACACTAAGGTGATATATATATATAGAAATATATATATATAATAAAGTGCTCGGTGAGTGTATGTATATATATATATATATTGAGTATTTCTAAAACTGCTGAACTGCTAAAACTGCGAGGGGGGGGTTACCATGCAGAGTTCAGTGCGGTAACAGCTGAGGGGAAGAAGCTGTTCCTGAGCCTGCTGATCCCAGAGGGGAGGAGGGCAAACAGTCTGTGGCCGAGGTGAGAGGTGTCCCTGACGATGCTGCGCGCCCTCCACAGACATCGCTTGTGCTGGACAGCCTCAGTAGTGGAGAGTGGGGTACCGTTGATGCATTGGGAAGTTTTCACCACCCTCTGCAGTGCTTTACGGTCTGAGACAGAGCAGTTGCCATACCATACTGTGACGCAGTTGGTGAGGAAGCTCTCGATGGTGCAGCAGTAGAAGTTCACCAGAATCTGAGGAGACAGAGGCACTTTTTTCAGTCTCCTCAGGAAAAAGAGACGCTGGTGAGCCTTCTTGACCAGGTTGGAGGTGTTGAGGGTCCAAGAGAGATCCTCGGAGATGTGAACACGCAGAAACTTGAAAGTGGTGACACACTCAACCTCCATCCCGTTGACACGGATGGGGTTGTGTGTGTTGCCTCTGGTCTTTCTGAAGTCCACAATGAGCTCTATCTGTGTTGAGGGCCAGGTTGTTGTCAGCGCACCATGTTGCCAGGTGCTGGACCTCATCCCTGTAGGCCGACTTATCGTTGTTCTTGATAAGACCAACTACTGTTGTGTTGTCTGCAAACTTGATGATGGTATTGGAACCATGTACAGGCATGCAGTTGTGGGTGAAGAGGGAGTAAAGGAGAGGATTCAGCACACAGCCCTGTGGGACGCCGGTGTTCAGGGTGCTGTCTAACCTAACATACTGGGATCTGCTGGTTCGGAAGTCCAGTATCCAGTTGCAGAGGGCGGTGTTGATGCCAAGGTCAATGAGTTTGGTGATCAGTTTGGAGGGGATGATGGTGTTGAAAGCTGAACTGAAGTCAGTGAACAGCATTCTCACATAGGTGTTACTGTTGTCCAGGTGGGAGAGGGCGGAGTGTAGTGCTGTGGAGATGGTGTCCTTTGTACCCCTGTTCTGGTGGTAGGCAGATTGGAGGCATTCCAGTGTATGTGGTGGGCAGGTTTTGAGATGAGCCAGGACCAGCCTCTCAAAGCACTTAATGATGGTGGGGGTGAGTGCAACAGAGCGAAAGTCATTTAGGCTCGCTGCAGGGGAGTGTTTTGGCACCGGCACGATGGAGGTGGTTTTGAAGCACGTAGGGACAGCTGCTTGGGCCAGTGATATCTTCAATCTATCAGTCAGGATCTCAGTCAGCTGCCCAGCACAGGCCCTGAGCACACATCCGGGGGTGCCGTCAGGGCCAGCAGCCTTACGTGCCTTAATCCTGCTCAGTGCTGCACACACGTCGGTGGGGGAGAGTGTGAGAGGCTAGTGGTCTGCAGGGAGCACAGCCTTGATGGCCGCCTCCTGGTTGTCCTTGTCAAAGCAAGCACAAAAGTTGTTAAGCTCATCAGGGAAGGAGACCACACTGGTTGGGGGGTTATAATCCGTGATGGCCTGGATTCCTTGCCACATGCGTCGGGGGTCAGAGTTGTTGTTGAAGTGCTCCTCAATCCTTAGCTTGTAGCTGTGCTTGGCCCTCTTGATCCCCCTCTTCAGGTTAGCCCTGGATGAACTGTAGGCCTGCGCTTTACCTGATCTAAAAGTGGTGTCATGTGCCTTCAGCAGCAGGCAGACCTCTCTGTTCATCCACGGCTTCGGCTTCAATCGTGTGGCAACAGCGTAATGTATAAAATCATGCCGATATGGCCAGCAGCTTCAGGTAATGTTCACATCAACCATCAGAATGGGGAAATGTGATCTCAGTGATTTTGACTGTGGCATGATTGTTGGTGCCAGACGAGCTGGTTTGAGTATTTCTAAAACTGC
>JAOUQW010000004.1:17130347-17141213 GCA_028565825.1 Olivaichthys viedmensis
GAAACAACATTTCATTTCAATGTATACAAGGTATATGGAGAAATGACAATAAAAACCTACTTGAACTTGAACTTGAAAATAAACCTAACCACATTGCACTAAGGGTAAATATGGTCTTCAGTGTTAACTGCAAACACTTAAATTCTGGCTTCATCATGAGGTTGAGAAAAAATTAGCTGCTGTGTGACAATGAAATGGTTGATTTGAATACAACTCTAGGTCTGAATTCAATAAAAGTGACCCAGAATTGTTTCAGCACTTTTCCAATAAAGGGTAATGTGATTGTGTGCACATCAGAGTGAATAGTCGCCTACGGCCTTTACTCAGAAATCCAGGAGAGAGCCATTCCTCATAAACTATTGCTCATCCTTATCAAAGTATTCCAATGAATGTGAAATGAATGGCTGATTAACACTGGCACCTTGCACTAAAGAGGTAAGAATCAAATACAGTCTTTTGAACCTCAACACTATGCAATTGTCACAAAGTTTGAAATGGCTGGACACCTCTTGTTTGTTAATAAGCCTATCAGGAGAATGTAAATTGCAAACCCACTCTCACAAATAGATGAAATAGAAAAGAAAGAAAAACTAAACTGTTAAAGGTGAAATATGTTGGAATCTTAGGAGGTAAAACCTGTCCCATCAACTTACTGCCTTACCATTTTAATCAAACTTGAGGGCTATCATTTCTGATAGGGTTGACACCAACATTTTATTCCTGTTATTTTTTACCATATTTATAAACCAAATGCCAAACAAAGAGAAGTGTGGAAGTAAAGCCAAATTATGACCCAAATGGTCCAATATCTCTAGAATCTTAGAAGATTGTTCATTTCATGTCATTCAGGTTCTCTGTTGTTGTTTAGTTTCTTTTCTTGTGTAGTTGCATCTGAACTGCATCAAGACCTTGTGTTAATGAGCTTTTTACTATGTATTTCTTTACCAACCGTTGATGTTAGCACTGTAATATTTTACCTTTACTCTGCTGCTAGTGTTACCAGGGTATGTTGCCTGCCAGTCAGTATTTGTTTAGCATTGTCATCAAACAGGGTGGCTATCCAGCCTGGTTTAGAAAAATTTAGTAAATCAACAAGATGAACAATTTGTGATCTGCTTCCATTTTATTTTTCACCCAGTGAATGCCCAAACAAAGCCCTGTCTGCAGGCTCTATGATAGATGGTGATTCTATCCGGAAAAGGACCAGCGCAGCTTTTACTCTTCGCCACAAATGGAAGTGTACTTGGAAAGATAATTCTATTTTGAATGACCTACAGTGTTACATGTTATGTCCATGGTTGACATGACTGTACAAGACAGAAGTATGATTTTTGTCTGCGTGTGGCCAAAAAATATAGCCTCGCAAAAGAGTGGATACTTCTGCAATGAGTCAAATTGTTACTCTGTGAAACAACTAAAACGTTACTGTTTGAATGCATTTAACTTTGGTTTCCACAAGATTTAACACATGCAAACAAACACATAACACATCTTAGCTTTCTCTGGTCAAGGCTGCAGTTCTACCTAAGTTCGAGGGTAGAGTGAATGCTAATGACTCTTGAATATTGAAGTGAAATAGAGGGCAACGATGACAGACCCTCCAGATTAACATTACCCATCTCTGCATCCTCGTCTGAGAAGCCACTGTTTCACCTTTATGTGTACAGTATATATATGAGGGAAGGAGAGAAGGGGAGAGTGAGAGAGTAGGGACAATTAACATTATCAGTGCGTTCATAGCTCAGCATACGGTGTAATAGATAGGAACTGTTAAAGTAAGAGCAGCTGAGCTCTATAATCTGTTTAAACAACAGAACAATAGAATACATGTAGGAAGAGACACTAGAGCATATTAAGAATATCAGTACAGTTATTGTGAACATGCCACAAAGATAGAAATAACTGTGGATCATTATACTTACAGTTATTAGGTTACTTTGGAGTTAAATTTGGAATCAGCCATTATAAGTTTCGTCTGCCTCATGTTGATCAGTTTTGTGTAGTGTTTCATTGTACTTTTCTTTTAAATGTGAATCTGCTTTATGGAAGAGACAAAACCTTGTCGCTTGATTTGTTTGAACTTTTTTAGATTAATTGTGTGAGTGTATGTGGGCTACATAATTAATTTGATCATTAAGTGTCCATAATAACCTGCTATTATAGAAGAGAAGAAGAGAAGGCATGCATACCCATAGGCTTCTTTCACCTACACATGCAACACTTGAAAAAGAGCCCACACCATGCACACACACAAGCGCACAAGGCAGACGTGACAGGCCAGCTTTGTCAAACTAATGAAAATGGGGAATGACGAAGGTCAGCTGTGCCACGGTATGAAGAATGAAGAGGTTCTGATGAGAGCAGCAATATGTGCAGAGAATGTGGATAAGGTGTGGGAGGGTGTGGAGGTGGGGGGTCAGTGAGGTTGGTGGTGGCACTTCATATTCTGATGGATAAGAAAAGGTTAATTCTGCTGGGGGTTATAATGAAGGGAGAGCTGTGTTATTCAGTCTTATTCTTAAGAGCCTGCATCGCTGATGTTTGGAAATATGGTAAAGAGCAGAGACAAAGACACAGTAAAGAAGACGGTAAAGTTATGTAAAAATGGCCAATAAATGCTAACATGGGATTTCTAAGATTCAAATGACCTTAGGGAATCTTAAATATAGAATATAAAGTGCAACAGGTGACCCTATTTGTGTAGTGACACACTCATGCAAACTGGATTTAAGCTGAAACACTAATGATAAGGTTAACATGTAGAATGTCAGGTTTAATTTGAGCGTTTCATCTGTTTCATCTGTATTGGATAAACCATACAGGAATCCCAGCCTTCTTATACACAGTATAAGGGGACCAAGCTTTCAGACAGAAACGTCCAGAAGGACACAGCGGCTGAGGCAAGAATGGCAATTTACAGCTGTCAAATCCAACAAAGATTACTCTGCCCCCCACCAAATCTGTGACTACACCAAATCATAGTGACCTTTCAGCATGATCTCAAAACAAGCCGCAAGGCGACTCAATGATGAATTGAGAGTTAGACGTTCTGAGGAAAAAGAACAAAAGGGTGTATGAAAAAGGCGGAGGCTGATGTCCTATATCACTTATAGCAGACTGATAACTGAAGGCTGAGGGAAAGGTGAAGGAGGATGTCCATTTCATCTAGCAAGCCCTGGTGAAGACAGGCCATTCATCAAAGTGTGTCAATGGCTCGTAGTTTCCCTACTCAACTCCAATGGGATAGGTTGGGGAAAGAGGAGGTTAGGGGGGAGAGATCATTTGGACTGTGTTTATAAATCATCTATCACAGATCTGATTTTACATGTCATCATTCCTGATTAAACATCACAACATGATCTAGGTCCGGCAGAGAATCGGAACCATCAACTCCCTGAAGTTAACTGAGCATAAAGTTTCCCAGAGGCCCAGCTAAACTGAATGGCACTTGAGTCTTTGTGATATAATACATGGGCATAGTGACATAAGGCTACACGTATTTGAAAAACTCATGCTCCAAGCGCGCTACACAAGAAAAATATGACTTGCATGCGGTCGTTTCAATAATCTGAATGGACCTTCCAGAAAATTAAGGGAAGCACCTGCGTAGCATGAGTGTCACGATCTCACCTGACCTTCCCCCATCCAACCACCAGAGGCGCACCACCCGCACCACTCCACCTGCACTTTCAACCCCACACCACTGGAGGGCACCGTCACCGGAATTCTGAACACTTCCGGTTCACACACACACACACACACACACACCTGGACTGCGTTTGTTTTCATTCAGTTCTCATGCATATATACTGCTAGTCACACACACTCCCATTGTGAAGTCTTGCCACCCTTGCATGTACTATTGAGCATTTACTGAAGTTTCTATGCTATACTAGTTGCTGATCTCGTTTTGCTTTACTGATGTTTCTTCTCTGATTTCCCCTTTTGGCTTGTTTGCCTGATTTGTTTGATCTCCTGTGTATGACCCTCTGTCTAGACTTTACTACGCCGACTTTGCCTTACATTTATATTAAACCACTCTGCATATTGGATCCCGTCTCTCTGTGCTGTCCCTGAGCATTACAATGAGTCTGAATATGGATAACTTTTCCCACATATATACTGACGTATTGTGAAAACTTAAGTTGTTGACTTAAGTCTCTGAATACAGCCCATGGTTAAGAAGGTGCTGTTTTAAAAATATAGTGAGACAATGAGTGGCACAAGTGGCACAGAGTTTCTGTATGCCTCACGTTATGTCCCACACTCTTCTGTCAATCTGTAAAATATTTCAAGAACTTGATGATGAGGGGTGAGGAAAGGTTACATTTGTCAGACAGTTTAGGGATTCCTGCATATAATGTTTATTATAACTAGCCTGAGCTTGTGTTTAATTTGTGTACCACATATGTGGAATAGATTTTTTGTGTGTCATGGGTTTGGGGTTGATGGATCATGTTGATTATTTGCAATGCTAAACATTGTTGGACAGAGAGAAAATACATTAGAAAGTATTTTATTGGACAGATATAGTCGGGATCAGGTGAAAGAAATTAACTTTGATGAAAACCCCACCTCGCAGTTCAAGAACAAGCCCCCTGGTTCCTGCTTAAAAAGGAAGAAGCCATCACTTACTGGAGTCCGAAGAGAGATCCGCAATTCAGCCACCGTTACAGTCCTAGTCCAGTTTGTTTACCTGCTTGCCGGTCGTCCCCTTGTAAACCTGTGAAAGAAAAGAAAGGGAGGAAGAGAACTTATCTACGCACACCGCCCGATGAGTATTGTTAATTGAAAGTGGTTGTTGCCTCACTAATTGTGTATTCTGGTGATGTATGTTGTGTTTTCCCCCTGGAAATTCCCCGCACACCAAGGTGAGAGTCAAAAATGCAAGTCAAGGCTAGATTGCAATACTCTCAATTTCTTTTAGTCAAGTATGGAAAATTTGTTGTGTATTGTGTACCTGCTTATTATTAATTATAATAATATAATGCTTATTATAAATATGATTAATTAGTCATCTTAAAGCTTATTATTTAGTAACTACTATAAATTATTCAGTAACTACAGTGACACTAATAAGAAAGGAATATAGTTGAGAGTGAGGAATGTATGTCTGGTTTTGGGCGTTTAAGGGGTTAAGGAGTGGTTTTCCCTACCATACGGTGACCCTGAAGGGCAAATGAAAAAAAAAGTCAAATTTAAATAAAAAACAAGGCAAAAAAAAGAGAGTACTTTTTCCCTGGTAGAAGAAAGCGCTTTTTCCCTAGTAGAAGAGAGCGCTTTTTCCCCTAGTAGAAGAGAGCGCTTTTTTCCTAGTAGTAGAGACGGCTTTTTTCCCTAGAAGGACAGAGCACTTTAGCTAAATGCTAAAGATAGCTCGCAAAACACTATGGGAGTCAGGCTTTGAAAGTCCTAAAACAAACATGGCTGCCACTAGCATGCAATTAATTCCGTTATACTTTCCACTGAATACATAACTGGATGCAGTTTTCAGGTAGAAATTATTTTAATATGGTAAAAGCACAATGTGTGAACCAAGTGTTACTGTTTGATATTCGACATTTTAAATGTAGCGTTTTTAGCTATGCTAACGCTATTGGGCGTGTATAGGGAAAATGCTGACTGTAAATGTCAGTCATTAAAATCGATAATGATCTCACTTTAGTCTATCAGACATTCCAGTGTAAACAGTTAGCTACGTGGTATGATTGCAATTTCTGTCCAAATATGTATTTATGAGCAAACTGTTACGGAAACTATGCTAAGCACTAGCTAGCTATGACAGCTAAGCTAACCGACACCATTGCATGTTGGCTAGTTAAGTTTTAGCTCTAAGCTAATGGAGTTTCTGGAATTGTTGCCTATACCTTAAAATGCATTTAGTCCTATAAAATTGTTCATTTAGATTTGTTAAGTGTATTGTGGCCTATTTCTGTTAAAATATATTATCACTGGTATTCTCATAATAACCATATAACTATATTCAGAATAGTTAGCTACTATGCTTACATACTGTATTTAATATTAAGTTGGGGATTTAACATTGTTTATATCTATTGTAGTATGGGGTATTAAGAAACGTGTTCATAATATGTACATGTTCATGTGTTTTTCCCGCTCACAGTAAGCCGTACATTAGTAGGCATTAGTAGACTCAAGTCCAGACACCACTGCATCAGCAGCTCCCCTGTGTGAGTATCACTTGATTTCTAGGCTTTTGACATGATGAAATTTTATTAATGATGGCTTTCTTGTGATATATTTTCATTATTCCTCTCTACAGTCTTACAGTTAGGCTGATACTGACTGACATGTAGAATAAATATTATTTTGAGGCCCTCTACTTTTTTTGGGATTGATGAAGATGTGGCTTGCTTTGATGAATAAAGTGAGGTTTCATTCATAGAGACAATTCTGATGTGAGCAGATCACTGGTGATGTCTGTGACTGGCTGAGAAACCGCATCGTCATTGGAAGGGGAGCAGTAACTTTGAGAATCACTTTTCTTTTCAGGACCACCTCTGAGCAGATATTAGTTGTGTGACACTGACATGGTGGTGGCATGATGGATGACCTCTAGTCTCTAACAGTACACTTACAAGATGGCCAGTAAGTGTACACAGTGTTAAAAAACTCCCAACAAGCATCACACACGATCATGTTACTGCCATGTCAGGGTCACTGCTGTGCTGAGAATAATCCAATAATACATGATGACGTATTATGGTGGAATATGTCCATTGACAGACGAGGTAGAGTGGGGCTGACAAATTGTGCATAGCAACAAATGGGCTACAGTTATTAATTGTATACCATATCATTGAAATCTCCACAATTTCTATTTTTTGCAATTAAACTCACAGATGTGTGTATGTGCTCATAACTACATAATAAACATAGTAACATAATAATGCCTGTATAAAACTCATGTATACTGTATAGTCATGAAAAACAGTCTTTATATCAAATGCTTATCTTTCTTTCTCCTATTTTGCAGATCATCATGGGGAGGTCAAGGATCCCTCGCATGTCTTACGCCAATAAACTACCGAACTGAACTTATTTTTCATAAATTGATAAATAAATGATTTCATGTAATCTGAAATTGTGTGTTCATTTTCATTTGATTTAGTCATATATTTTGTAATTTTTAATTGGCTACTAGAGTTTTTGGGTAACAGTAGTAGATTAATAAATAAGATTTAAATGAGAATTAGTAAATTTAAACAGATTAATAAATCAGGTTGGTAAACGTATGATTTTAACATAGGAGGATGCTGGTCTGGCCTAGGATGGGCTCCGGTGTTATGGGGATGGTTTCCCTCTTATGGCGTCATGACAGGGCGTCGGCCTTCACATTCTTGGACCCCGGTCGGTAGGTGAGGGTGAATTTGAACCGGGTGAAATATAGAGCCCATTGTGCCTGCCGCAGGTTAAGCCTTTTGGCCGCCTTGACATATTCCAGGTTCCGGTGATCCGTCAGGACTAGGAATGGGTATTTGGCCCCCTCCAACCAGTGCCTCCATTCCTCAAACGCAAGCTTGATGGCCAGTAATTCCCGATTCCCCACGTCGTAATTCCGTTCTGCAGGCGACAGCTTATGGGAGTAATACACACAGGAGTGAAGGCGCGGAGGGAAGCCCACCCTCTGGGATAGGACCGCCCCCACCCCACTCTCCGTGGCGTCCACTTCGACTACGAATGGCACCTCTGGATCTGGGTGGCAGAGGAGCGGCGCTGTACAGAAACGGTGTTTCAGCTGTTCGATGGCCCGAGAGGCCTCCGGTGTCCAGTGCAGAGTCCTGGGTTTTCCCTTGAGGAGCTGGGTGAGAGGGGCGGGGACGGAGCTGAATCCCCGGATGAACCAGCGGTAAAAATTTGCGAACCCCAAAAACCGCTGTACTTGTTGGTAGGCGGTGGCCACTTGGATACGGCCTGGACCTTGGAGTCATCCATCGCAAATCCGAGAGGGGAGATCACATACCCCAGGAACGACATGCAGGTTTGATGGAATTCGCACTTCTCCAGTTTTACAAACAGGCGATGCTCCAGGAGCCTGTGTAGGACTGCTCGGACGTGGGCCACGTGTTCCTCCATGTGTTCCTCATATGCCCTGGCTGACCACAGTAGATACACAAATTGTCCCGTAGCCGTGACGGTGCTCCTCCTCGCTCAGACGGGCCCTCCCTACCTGCCTAGGTTCCTCCGGCAGGAGGGTAGTAGAGGAGAGAGGGGTAACTGGCACCAGTTGGTGACCTTCTCGGAGCAGATTGTCCAGAACGATGGACAACTGGATGTATTGCTCTAGGGACCGTGCCTCTCCTCTGCATAGTAGCTCCTTTTGCAGCTCAGCGTTTAGCCCGCGCCGATACATCGTCAATAGCGCGGGTTCTCCCCAACCACTGCCGGCCGCCAGGGTTCTGAATTCCACCGCGAAGGCTGAGGCAGATCGGGTCCCCTGGCGAATCTTGCACAGCTGCGTGCCCACGGCTCGACCTGCCGCCGGATAATCGAATACAGCGCGAAACTGCTCAAGGAACTGCGGCTCCGAGGTGAGAATACTGTTATTTTGAGACCACAGCGCTGTCGCCCAATCACTTGCTTTCCCAGTAAGCAAGGAGATGACAAAATGGATCTTGTCCGTCTCCACATGAAAGGCTCCACATTGTACCACTCCGACGGCGCGATAAACGGAGCCACTGCTGTGCCGGCTCGTTCGACCTCGGGGGAAGGCACTGGCGGCGGCTCAGTGCGAGCGGGCAGCTCGCTAGGTGGCTGACGGTGTGCCTGCAGGAGCTGGAGCATTTCTCTGACTCAATAATGCTATTTTGTTCATTTTTAAATAAAAAATCCTACGCACTGTAGCTTTAAACTTTGGTTACTTAAACGTGAAGAAGGATACTGACTCCTGAAAATAAAATTGGCCTAAGTGTTTTTATCACACTTTCTATCCCAGGAGATGTTACACTCCTCCCACAACTTTATGTCCTCCAGGTAAATACTGCAATTTTTTATGCTCCAGTTTTCCATTAGAAAAAATATAGCTTCTAAATGAAGTACATTTGCATTCAAAAGTGTGGAATCAGCATATTTTATGAACAGTCATTATTCTATTCACTAAACTCTTATTACAATGTAGTAGATCTAATATATCTAATATAAACCTCTCACCTAAAGCTCTTTTTACAGGTTCTGTTTTGTATTTAAAGTATTTTGGGTTAAAAAGTAATTTAAAAAGTGAAATGATAAAAATGTAACGCTAAAGGAGAAATGACTATACATAGATAATTCCAATATATTATTTAAGTCTCCACTTCAAGATTTGATCACGGCTTTCCAAAAAAAGATGCATTCTGGGTATGAATGTTTATATTAACATCACTCTTGAAGCTATAAAACTTTCATAGTCATTTTGGAGTCATCATTCTGGACACTTTTGAACACGAGTGTATGTGGTGTGGCTTACCCTAGACCTCTCAGCCGTTTGACTGGTGTAAGCAAGTTTATACACGTGTAGACAATATCCATTGTATTTGGAGCTGCTTAGTTTTACAAAAAAACAATTCTTACAAATAATGTATCCATTAATATCAAGATAAAGAGATAGAAGCTACTCATGCAAAGGGTTCTTCAGGCTCTCCATTTCCTGTGACACAGACTGTGTGCTTCCCACATTAAACAGCCGATTTCCTGTTCCCATGTATACTGTACACACACAACCTGTATAACAAATGCACACAACCTGTGTATACTCTAAACACACGACCTGTATATACTGTACACACGCACACGACCTGTATATACTGTACACAAGCACACGACCTGCGTATACTGTACATACGCACACAACCTGGGTATACTGTCCACACAAACAACCTGCGTATACTGTACACACACACAAACTGTATATACTTTTCACACACAAGCTGTATATACTCTACACACACACGCACACAACCTGTATATACTCTACACACCCACGCACACAACCTGTATATACTGTACACACACACGCACAAAACCTGTATATACTGTACCTACACAACCTGTATATACTGTACACACACACACAAAACACCTGTAAATACTGTACACAAACAACATGTATATACTGTACACACACACGCACACAACCTGTATATACTGTACACGAACGCACACAACCTGTATATACTGTACACGCACACAACCTGTATATGCTGTACACACAAACAAACTGTATATACTGTACATACAAAAACTGTATATACTGTACACACACAATCTGTATATACTGTACACACAATCTGTATATACTGTATACACAACCTGTATATACTGTACACACACAACCTGTATATACTGTACACACACAACCTGTATATATTACAAACACACACAATCTGTATACACTGTACACACACAACCCATATATACTGTACACACACAACCTGTATATATTACAAACACACACAATCTGTATACACTGTACACACACACACAACCTGTATATACTGTACACACACACACAACCTGTATATACTGTACACATACAAAACCTGAATATACTGTACACAAACACAAACAACCTGTATATACTGTACACACGCACAGAACCTGTATACTGTACACATGCACAACCTGCATATACTGTACACACAAACAACCTGTATATACTGTACACAGACGCACACAACCTGCGTATCCTGTACACACACGCACACAACCTGCGTATACTGTACACACACGACCTGCATATACTGTACACACACGCACACCTGTATAAACCCCATTTAATATTAACCCCATTTAACCCCATTTAATATTGTTCTGTTGTCCTGTTTAGCGTGCATTGCCCTGTGTATTTATTGTTCTGTGTATTTATTG
>JAOUQW010000004.1:17176099-17186596 GCA_028565825.1 Olivaichthys viedmensis
AACATTGCATATTTTCTAACAACCTGTTTTCACTTCGTCATTATTGGCTATTGTGTGTAGATGTTTGAGGCAAAATATGAACTCAATCTACTGTAGAATAAGTCTGTAATGTATTGAAGCGTGGAGAAGGTGAAAGGGGTGTGCAGACTTTCCAGCTGAAAACTGAAAACGGAACATACAGGGACTCTCGATAAAATGAAGACGACAAACGAATGACAACAGACTCAGATACACAGGGGTTTAAGTACACACACTAATGGGGGACAAACAAGGAACAGCTGGGTACAATGAATGACGAGACAGGGCGGAAACTAGATAGACACACACACGGACACATGGCCAATGGTGGCCATCGCCATGGCAACCGGCACGTGGGGCAAGACTGTGACACTTAGTAATTACTGAGCAACAAGTTTACAGGGTAAATAGTATGAAGAAGCTTCAAATGAATGTATTTTGCTTTATTAGTAATACAGAATTGTAAAATTTCCCCCTGGGAGTAATACTTGTCTTCTTTTGCAAAATTCCTGAATATGTTTACTGTTACAATTTTTGTCTCTGACATCAATTCCTGCAAAAGTTAATTTAGCTTGTAATATATGAATTTCTCCATGAATCATGTGTTTTTTTATTAATTGAATCAGACCATTAGATATGGCTTCAATAAGGAGTAATATTCCTTAAAACTGGGAAACTATCACATGCCATGAACTGTTCATAAGATAATATCTTACCCTTTGTATCAAGAATGTCTGAAATTTGATTGTCACGATCGAAGTCCGGGGTGTGGACACATGCACGTCCTCCCCTTGCTCGGGAGGTGGAGGAACGTCGTCGTCCCCGAAGCCCGGGGGCGGTGATATGACGTCCTCTCTGGGGATTAGAGGCAGGACAGAGGCCGTCTCTAGTTCCCCCCAAAAGATTTCAGCGCCCCACCCCCCTCCGCTCCTGGGAGGCGGGCGATCCCAGCTGGGTCAGAGCCAAGCTGAGTCTGCGGTTGGCTCCGGAGGCAGCGCCGAGGATGCGCGATGGGGGGGTTTCGGGGGGCGCGATCAGCCGCCGCGGATCTCGGCGCGGAGCCGCGATCGGCAGGGCGGCCGGTCGTGGCTGCCGCTGGCGTGGAGGCACCATCAGAGCGCGCATCACCTTGAGCCGGGCTCACCGCGCTTCGCCTTCCTGGCGGATCGTGGCCAAGCCCTGATTCTCCCAGGTGGCTAGGTGCGCCCCGGCGCGGTGATCGCCGCCACGAGGATGGCGGTGGCCTCGAACCAGCGGAGCTGGGCGGCTCTGCCTGGCTGGCGGGCTGCGGCTTGCCCGGTCCTTTTTTAAGGTCTCCTGTTCTGTCACGATCAAAGTCTGGGGTGTGGACACATGCACTAAGCCGCTGGGTGCATCAAACATATTTATTTCTTCTTTCTTACAATAGGCGGGAACCAAGCAAAATTAGCTGTGACAGGCATGTTCAAACACAAACAAGAGGAGACAATACGGGACGGACACAGGCGGGTATTTAAACGCTTAGAAATCAAAGGACGAACAAGGAACAGCTGGGAACATTTAACATGACTCACATGCGACCGCCGCGCACGTGACATTGATACCAATTGGTAAGAAATAATAACTTGTTCCCACTTCCCTCTATATTTGAATTATTCCAAAGTATAGCTTTATGCGGTGAAAAAATGTGACAGTAACAGATTTTCCAGGCAAAAGAGCTTGTTGATGAAATTTGGATAGTTTAACTGGTAATTCTGTTGGTACATAGTCACAATGTAACAAAAATCCAAGCCCACCAATTTGATCAAATATGTAAGTTGGAATATAGATCCAAATAGAATAAGGATTGATCAAACATTTTTTCAGCCAATTTAAACGTGTAAAGAATATCATTAAAATAAAGGATCTCTAGACCACCATCTGCTTTCCTATTATATATATATATATTTTTTAATAAATTTGTGAGATTTATTTTTCCAAATGAAATTCAGAAAAATTTTGTTAAAGCCACGTGAGGTAAAAGCAACATCCCTCTCATTAAATATGCTTTTAGCTAGAACCTTAATATTACTGACAAAGACAGCATTTTTTAGTAGAGATATGTTAAATTTCCATTAACCCCAGATCCCAGCATCATCTTTTACACCTTTTAAACACAGAGCAATCATTTTGTGGTCACATAAAGGATCATGATGGTGAGATATCTCTTTAACAAATTATAATAATGAGTTGGGGATAAAAAATAAATCAATCCTTAATTTACAAGTCAGGTTATTATTATTCCATGTAAAATCTGTTGCCCTGGGATTGAAGAAATGCTAAGTGTCTGTTAAGGCAAGATCAGTACAAAAAGTTGATACAATATTTCAGCCATAAGTGATTGGGGAAGGCTTAGCTGGATATGGGTCAATGGAGTAATCAGGCACTACACTGAGGTCACCACCAATAATTAAATATGATCCCTGACATTTTACCATATGATCCATTGGCCATTGTCAAAAGCAACTGAATCTAAAATGTCTTCTTTAAATCTATGCGATAAGATGAATGATTGCTGAATGATTAGAGCCATGAGAAAAGTAAGTGGCATTTCCCCACTGCTGTTTCCAAAATTTAACATCAGAAGCACAAGAAATAAAGTCAGCATTGCTACATTTAAAATACAAAAAGACAGCTTTTCTTTTCATTAAGTCACATGTACCCCTTAAATTCCACAGAGAAATATTCAAATAATTAAACTGAATCCCCATAAAGGTCTAAGAAAAATGAATAAATAAATAAAGCAGAACAATAAAGGTGAAATCATCCAAACACACAAACTCTGTAACCTACCAAATCCTGAACAAGGTAGAAGTAGAACAACCGTTGTTAAACAGTCTATTAGTCAGAAAGTTGCTATGCAAGATAGTTCAAACTAATGTTCAGGACACAACGTGTTATTTGAAAAAAGACTGAATCCGCAAATCAGAAATCAGTTTACGTCCGAGCAGTAAAAACATTTCCATTGAAGAGAGCAAAGGGCCCACTGATAACAGTTTTTTTCACCTTGCTCTCTAGCCTTTTGGATAGCTGGCCATAGCTTTTTCGAGGGACAGCGCTACTATGAGACGGAGGCTGTTCTCATGAAGAAACTTCGATTCTTTGGCTTCCTTCCAAAGAAATTAAGTCACTTATATGGAAATGAGGTTGTCTGACCCTAAAACCTCAAAAGCAACCAGCGTGCTCCCTCCAAAACCACTGCCATATTGGCCCCCTGAGGCTCAGAAGGCATCCATTTTTAATGACTGCATCTTAAGCACTTAACTTTTATGACATGGCATGACACAATAATTATCATAAAGTTTTGACAGTAGAAAAAATACAACCACTGTCACATTTTCATACAACTTACAATTAGCAAAAAAATTTTGCTTCTGTCTTTTACATCCATGTGTCTGTTGTTTCATTCATCCTGAAACACTGTTTACCTCAAAGACATATTAAAAGGGAAATGAATATCTGATATGCACGCACTCACGCTAAGTCACTTATGTAATATGGCCTGTACTCTGGCTCTGTATTAGCTAGTGGACAGCTAATGCAGGGTAGAATATTGATTCTCTCTTCTCTCACCCATCCCTTACTTCCTTTGCCTGACGAATACGATCCTTGGAAGTTGGGACAGCAAAGCCGATCTCCCGCTTAAGCAGTCGTAAGTCAAACTACCAAAGCGGGACGGACCTTAATTGCAGTCCAACAAATCAACACAAATAGCCCTGTAGTGCCAGAGAGGCGAGAGGTGCTTTTGACCGTGTGTTGACTCACCTTTAAACACCAGTCCAACATCAGTGATAAGTGTCTTCTCTTTTCACTGGAGGGTGGGGAGAGTGGGGCTACTTGATTAAAAATGCTTAAGACCTGCAGGTTAGCCCATGGGTGTGCCATAGATCTTGCTAAAGAGAAGTCACTTGAAGAAATCTGCTGCCCAGGCATCCCATTCTCATGATTGCAAAATAAAATGTGCACAAGCTACTTGGCACAAGTTATCAGTGGTTAAGGTTAAGATAAGGGCTAATCTCATTTATATGAAATCCAAATTATTATTATTTTTTTCTTCGTTTGCAAGATATCAGGTGGTACCATAATGTGCAGCACTTTTGTACCACAACTAGCCCCAGGATAGGAATTCTGCTTTGCCACGCTAGTGTGTCTGCTAACTTTACAGGATCTTATCACTTTCTTTGTTCTTTTTCTATTCCTTAGTCAGAGAAAATTGACTGATTTTATTCAGAAAAAAATCCTGGTTTTGCAGAGGTGGCATATTAACAGTGTAATATCTCCTAATGTGTTTTGTTCTTCTGGTAGTCATTTTACTAAACATTTGTATTGTCCTTCCTTAATTGAAGGCAATCTATTTTAGCAATAGTGCCTGTTTAATATGACAAAATGAGGCATGAATTGAGAATAATATTTTGCCTCATGAAATTAAAGCCAACATACATTATGATTAGTCTCATGCTTGGCTAGGATGTGATAATGCGATTCCTCTGGCCTTGTGAGAAGACACTAATAATGAAAAACATTAGTCACAGCAAGCTTTGACAGGAGAATTGCATTAACTCGGGAGTTCACCTGAAACGAACAATGGGCCAGGTGCAGCTGTTGGCCTTTGTGGATTTTGTTTTGACTGTAACCCATAATTGCTTTAAATGTCATTTTAATAAGTTTATAAAGTCAGACCTTACCTTACAAACCTTACTGTACCCTGATGGTTGAAGAGTAGGAGTTCTCTAATGACATCAGTATTGTAGCGTCACAGGGCCTGCTATTTGTGTAGAAGTTCCCTGTTCTGTTGGAATGAGTGTTTGGTGCAAAGGGGGGGAATTGTGGGATTTGTTGTCCGTGCGTTATATGTGTCCACCATCGGCGGAAGTCCGGTGGACTTTGTCCACTGGCTTTCTCCATGCTAGTTCAGTTCTCTGGCTTACAACCTAGCTACGTTGTTGTGATGTAGGAGTGTGTTTGCCAAATGAAGAGCAATTTTCCTGGTCACGCCTCTCCTTCGCTGACGTCACACTGGTGTCAGAAGTGGGATGGATTAAGCCAGCTGGAGGAGATTGAGCAACTCCTGAGAATCTCCACGGCACCTGGATAGCCAGCCACGTTGGCGGCCAGTCACAGAAGCAGGGCGGCTAGCGAGGAGAAGCACTCCACAACACATTGGCGTTCAACAGCAAACCAGCTCCGCGGAAAGCACTCAGAGCCGGCCCAAAGTGCAACGTCACCACCATGGCAACAGCTTGCTACACCTGCCCCGCTACAATGATGAAGGCCCCTGGGAACTCTACAAGGCACAACTGAACATAGTGGCATGCTTCTACAGGTGGTCAGCAGAGACAACGTTGATGCAGCTGAGCTTGACGTTGGAGGGAAATGCGATTCAGCGTTTCGGCCAAGTCCCCAACCCTGCACATCAGCACGAGCTACTGCAGAGCCGTTGCAGAGAGAAAGAGGAAAAGCTGGGGGTGTTGGCTGCTGATCTGCACCCCCTGGTGAGGCAGGCATACCCCTGCTTTCCCAAAGAGGTAAAGCATGAGTGAGCACTCGAGGCATTCCTCAATACACTGTCACCAGAGAACCTCTAGCACCACGTCAGCCTCTCAGAGCCAGTGTCACTTGAGTAAGCCATCACAGAGGCAGAAAGAGGTGATCCTGTGCCGCCAACCCCATCGCGCTGCCGGCTGCCCTGCCATGTCATGGAGGATAGCGGTGACATGAGTGAGGAGGAAGTGCACCGGGTTGAGTCCGACTGGCAGCACACGATGCGGTTGCTCTGTTGGCATTGCCGCAGGAGAGGCCACAAAGCGTGCCACTGTCATGAGCCCGAGCCTGTGACAGCAATGAAACGACAAGGGAACCACTCAGTGAGGGATGCGCGGCCTCCATGCCTCTCAATGAGGAACCATGTGGTAGGTCGGCTGGTGCACCGATGTGGTCTCTGGATGCCATGCGCAATTGACGGGGGCAGATGCTGCACCCTGGTCGACACTGGATCGACCATCTCTATCCTCCACCCCTGGGTGCTGCCAGGCACCGAAAAGAGAGCTCCTGCAAGCTGGATGACCGCAACGGAAACCTGAAGTCCTTCACCAGTGGGACAATACTCATACTGAGAAAGAGGCAGATCGCAGTCAGGGTGTGGACCCAGCAACATGAGCATGAGTTCTGGCTCACTTCCATTTGTGACCCGTGCACAAGATTACTCCAGTCCTCTGTGGGGAAACCTCCTGACCCTGGAGGAGCTGAACACGCTGCACCAGGGAAGGGCAGGGGACCCCCAAAGAAGATTGCACACGCACCAACTTAGTCCAGCACCGCATTGACACATGCACAACGGCCGACCATGAAAGCCTACCCCTCGTGGTGGGGCTGCCTGGCAGAATGAAATGGACTGTTATATTGGCGCCGGGAAGGTGTGGCCACAGGCTGCGTTATCTGGCAGCTGTTAGTGTTAGTGCCACGGTGTCCCATGCTCGGGAGGCGGAGGAACGTCGTCGTCCCCGAAGTCCGGGGGCGGCGCTACGACGTCCTCCCCTTGCTCGGGAGGCAGAGGAACGTCGTCGTCCCCGAAGCCCGGGGCGGCGCTGCAACATCCTCCCCTTGCTCGGGAGGCGGAGGAACGTCGTCGTCCCCGAAGCCCGGGGCGGCGCTGCGACGTCCTCCCTGGGGGCTGGAGGCAGGGCAGAGTAGGACACCCGGGGGCCACCCTCCGCAGTGTCAGGAAACTCTGCCACGCCTCCAGTGGCGTCCGAGGGCTCGGCCACGCCTCCAGTGGCATCAGGGACGGCTTCAGCGGCCGTTGCTTGCCCCCCCCAAAAAAATTCCAGCGGACTCGCCCCCCTCCCAAGAGTGGCTGGTCCTTACATGCGTGCCCCCCTCTACTATTTGGAATCCTTATATATCATCTGAACCTTTTAACTTTTTATGTTGTTATAGTCCAGTATGAACCAAATGGACCAGACTGGTACTGTTTTTACAACAGGAACAGATAATTAACTGTAGGACCAGGATGTGCCCCCTCCTTTGTGGAACCCGGCGACCTTTGATTATTTGGGTGACAAAAGGTGCTCTCTTTGAGTTGATAAGGTGTGTGTGTGTGTGTGTCATGGGGTGTAGGTTCCGGGGGTCGGACACAGGCGCGAGGTTAACAGGAAACATATTTATTCTAATACTGAGCATACAGACAGAGAAACACCCACTGACATTAACAACGAAAGACAACATAGGACAGATACAAGTGGGTATATAAACACTTAGTAATTAAGGGAGATGAACGAGGGACAGCTGGAAACACTTAACAGCACTCACGTGTCACAAACAGGGAAACACAAACAAGTTAATGTCCGCGGTCGTCGCCATGACGACCGCTCGCGCTATGTTGCGCGCTCAGCTGGGCACGCGCGTGACAGTATACAAAGTTTAGTAATAAGATTAAATGCATAAGAGGATAATGCAGAATATTTATGTGGACCAATGATATACTGTATATGGGTAAAAAGAATGCAATAAAACAAAACAAAACAAAATAAAAAGTAAACAACACTGGAGATGATATAAACTGATATTAGTAAAGCTGATATAGGAAGGGGGACAATATGGAGCAGAGGGCAGGTAATATAAATGATGAGCAGCAAATGGAAAAACTGTTCTGAATAGCAGACAGCTATAGCAAATTCTAGAATTTCACTCAACAACATGGCAGAGATTCATTAAACAGCACAAATCAACATATAGCATTAAAACACTTTTAACAAGATGAACATAGCCAATTCACTATGCCAACATCAGAGGGGGAAGCAGAAAAGCTCTATATTTACGTTCAGTTGCAGTGTCCTTGGATCAGTGACTGAGAGGCCCGGCCGTGGCTTCAGTCAAATCGACTTGTCCGGAAGTGACGGAGAAAGACTTACAACTCAGTGTGCACAGGATTTCCAGCGGAGATGGCGTTGGGTCCAGAAAGTCACGTGCGTCCTTGTCCTACGACGCGGGAGACTGACTGAGATCGGTGCGGGATCAGTCAGCAGTTGGAGTTGAAAATTCAACTCAGAAGTTGATGATCAGAGCGGGGTATGGCCCAATTCAACTACTAGATGAATCTGAGTTGCTCAGATTTATCCTCCACGGGGAGCAGTAATTCTTCTGCCTCTTCTTTGTCTGGAGGCTGCTGATTGGACAGTTACCCGGCAGGGTAATCCACTAATCCACACCTCCCCTCCCAAGGAGTTATTGCTTGGTGGCAACTGAATGTCTTTCTTTTTTTTGTAATGTGTCCAAATCATGAAACGGGTGTGTCATATGGTTGTGAAACTCACTGTAAAGTTCTAAGCATGATTTCACCATACTATGGACACTAAACACAACATCGTTGTCAAGTTTTCACATTCACATTTCATATTACACATTAACAGAGCATGCAATCATCACACAAACGATACAGTACATGGGAGATGATGTTATGAGTGTCTCGTGAAGTTTCCTGATCCAGGTGTGTGAAGGAAAGCAGCTTTTGGGTGTAATTCTTATTTGAGTTCACTGATTCCTTAATCCAGGTCCTTCAGTGAGCCATCTGTGTCCTAGCTGCTTTGATGCATGATCTGTGATCGAAGACCTGAGTTCATGGTTTACGACCATTCCAATTATCTGGTAAGCAGAGAGTGGGCTTTGTATAGACAGGAAGGGTCTCAGATAGCTGGTTATCTGGTGTTGGGAAACAGTTTTAAGTAACTTCAAAGGTGAAAGGTCTTTGAAGGTTTACTCTGTGGCTCTAAGACGTTCTGGGCTTTGTTGGTGAAGTTTCTGCAGTTTCTACGGTCACTTTCTGCAGTTGACTGTAAAACCTAGGGATTAGAGATGACTCACAAACGTAGTCGTGTGATCCCTGGTCCGCTGCTCTGATCTCGTCTATGTATGACAGAATTTCCATTCCCCTCTCCCTCAGGGGGGCGATCGCTACCTCCGCGATTTTGGTAAATACCCCGGGGCTGTGGCCAGGCCAAACGGCAGTGATTGAAAATCATATGCAATACCTTTGGAGGCAAAGCGCAGAAACTTTCTGTGTGCAGCATGAATGGACACATGAAAATAGACGTCTGTCAGATCTATTTTCATGAACCAATCGCCCTGTTGTGCTAACAGTAACAGCTGGCGATGCTTCTTCTTCATCTTGTTTCAGTCTCCATGTTGAAAAATAAACCAACCAGGTTTGACACGAATGGCTTACTATAGTTAATACTTGGCTAGATTGCCTTAAATGTTCTTACCTTAGTTAGCTTGTGCAAATTTCGAAGACAGTCTATGTAAGTGCAACTGGTAGGCACTGTGTTTTGGGTCCCCAATTTTGAAAAATCTTATTTATTTCTCACCTTCTCTTTAGATAGAGCTTCTATCACAGTATAACAGCTCCTATCACAGTCTCTGAAAAAATTATCAATTCATGTACAATTAACAATTCATGCATTGTCTTAAACATAAGGGTGAACGGGTACTGTAAAGAAAAGTTATGTTTATACAGTGCACAGATTTCAGGAATAACTTACATTTCAGCACCTCATATATATCACCAGTACATCCCACAGCTAATTTCCAACATTACCATTGTACAACTATCCACAAGCAGGATGGCTAAATGCTGTTTGACTCAGAATTGCATTGGTGAACCAAATGGCATATAAAAGAGAATTTTTGAATCAACTTTGATGTTTTTGACCTAAAAAGCATCCGCTGCCAAAAGTATGGAGCAGTTCATAACCAACCAGAATGTGCCTCTCTGGAATTTCTGACATATTGTCTGTTCTTTTTTCCTTGTCATATCTAACATTTAGGCACATGCCAGAGGTTTAGACCCTGTCATGGATTTAACAGTAGGGAACCTTGCAAAAATGGTGAGAGAAACGTAAAAGATGGCAATTGGCGGATAAACCATTTTTAAATAATTTCCACCATTTACAAAAGAATACAGGAAGACAATAAAAAAATATTGATGGATATAGTAACACCTCTAAGACATCAGGCCTGTGTTTCTGTTGTGTTCTAAATATACCATTGTCGATTTGCCATCTCCATTTGCCTCTGGTTGAATCCGTTCCACCATCTTAAGTTATCAGCTGAACTGAGACTGTTGATCTGACACAACTCTCCATTATAAAACAGTGAAAAAATGGCAGACAAAGCTGTTTAGAAGTGTGTGTGCTCTGTTCAATCTGAACATGACAACTGGTGGAACTTTAATCTGCTAGCCAATCGACACTCTAGCTAGTTTGCAAGCCGATACAACCCTGTAAAGAAGCATTGAATGTAAGTTTCCTTGGAGGTTATGTATTATTGTTGCCATGGTTGAGTGTGTCCCCAAGTACCAAGTGTACACTTGTGCGATGTAGGTGATACAGACTTGCAAGTCTTGAGGAGAAGACAAAAAGGATGCAGTTCTAAACAGTTTTGGAAGCAGGGCAACAATAATACATA
>JAOUQW010000004.1:17318963-17329742 GCA_028565825.1 Olivaichthys viedmensis
ACAGCACTCACGTGTCACAAACAGGGAAACACAAACAAGTTAATGTCCGCGGTCGTCGCCATGACGACCGCTCACGCCATGTTGCGCGCTCCGCCAGGCGCGTCACAATAGCAAGGAAAAGGTTTGCCTTTTCCTAAAAAGGAAAAGTTTTGCCTTAAAAGTTTTTAAAAAATTTATATACTAATTTGCCTAAAACTATTCAGTGCGTGAATATCCCTGGTGCTACACTAGTGGTGACATGTTGAAACTTTATTTCTATGAATCCCCATGTGACAGAAAAAGTACGACTTAATTCACCTTTAATAGATACATTAACCTCTCAGTGGCCTAGGCATAAGCAAAGATCATTACTTTGCTATGGCTCTCCTTAAGAGGGTCACCTGACCTCTCTGCCCTGGAGTCAAGACACTTGGGGCAGACTTCCCCTGAATGCTCATGTTCACTCATTTCACCCTGTTTGCTTAGAGTGTCTTTAGAGAAAATTTAGACCCCTGAAGCACAGGTCACAAGTCATTGCTTGAACTTTTGTTTATCAGTTGTAAGTCAGCTCAAACTATGTCAAGTCCAAGCAACAAAGACACACAACCATGGCATATTTAAATCCAAATATTTTACACATTTTAAGACCAGTTTTTTAAAACATCACCAAAAACTAACATCACAAAAACTATTAATCGTTGTGTGTTTCCATCAGCTATTGCTATGGGAATATTCTGAGGAAGAAGTGACATTTAAAAAGAGCCAACCAAATACACACAGTCATGGGGAGACTATAATACACACTTTTCTACTTCCCTATCCCATCTTCTCTTTATCAATACACCAAGTTTTATTTTGATGATATTTTTATTGATTTAGAATTTCTGGCATCCTCATTCAGGTTTTCTTATACATGAATTCAGAATGCACTAAACTGAATGAGAGAGCTTGCAGAGCTAAAGTTTGGAATCATAGGACAGGCTGGAAGTTTGAATGGGATAGTATGTCTATGTTTTGATGGTAAAGATAGTTATTAGTTGATTTCTAACACATTGTATTAATGTTGCATGATAAACACACACACACACACACACACACATATTTTAAAGGAACTACTGCACAACACATTCTGTAGTGTTTTTTAACAATGTTTTTCCTTGAAACTACATGTAGTCACTTCGAATACCGGATAATGGGACTTTACAGTGACGTAGATAATGTCTTGTCTTGATGCAGGTATGCATGCCAAAATCATCCCACTCCTCTTAGGTCAGGATTTCACTGTTGTCCTCATGTTTTGTATTATACCTTCAACATAAATACTCTGCCTGCTTTCCAATAAGAGCTGTAACACTCTTTTGTTAAAAGAATCAGTCTGAAAGAGGCTTATTTTATGCAGTAGTAACTTTAAAGGCAAGATCCATGAGCACTCTTTAATTTGTTACATCCTGCAGCCAGTGTGTCATACACCCATCTGTTGGAAGTCATTTAGCTTTGTAGCTGTAAAATTAGATATTTCTTCCATCAGTAAGCTCAATATTAAAAGACTAAATAGACTACCTAAGCACATTTTATTCAAAATGTCTATTTTCCAAAGACAAAGATATCCCAGCACATTATGTTTATCTGTGGTTCAATGTTAGTAATATCATCTCACAATACTTTGCATTTAAACTCAAATTTTCAAAGGACAGCGCAAGGTGTGGACTCTTTATGAAACCAATTACTTAAGAGGATGCCATTATTAATACAGAGCCTACTTATGTTTGACACATTATAATTCCTTTAAGAAAAAAAGAAAAAGTGCAACAAAGAATAATGACAATTATATCTAAATAATCAATCCTAACATAGCCCTACAATTTTGAAGAATATTTTAGCTTAAGGAAATAAAAGTATTTTATTTTAGTAATAACATATAAAAACAAGATATTCCCAAATGAATGAATGTCTAATAGGTAGTTGACGTAAATCTGAATGTCTTAAGATATTTTTCCCCAGTTATGTGCCTTTACAAGTAAGATTTTGGTCTGTGTGGATTTTCCCATCACTGAAAACGTCACGTCCACTTTATTTTACAACCTGCGTTCTCAGTTTTCCATTGGTGTCTTGCAGCTTACAGCGGGTTTTTGTTTTCCTTTCTGACCATATTTTATTTATTTTAACATTCTATTTTTCCCTGTGTATTTTAACATCCTTTAGAGACTGGGCTGTGTTTTGGCAGCCAAAAGCAATTTAGGGGAGAAGTTTCATGTTCTGTTGATTTATTTGCTTAACTTTTATTTTCCATGTTTCATGCATTTCCCCTCTATTGGGTGTTTACAGTTATTGTCTATATAAATTTAAGGAGGAGAAGGGGGGTATTTTCCCCATGACACTGCTGTGATTTTGTAATTAAAAGTTAATGTAAATTAACCTTGGCCATTTGCTACACATCGCCATACTGCTCTGAAAACGATTATACGTGAAAAAACTGAGTCACACAAACAGCATTAAGCAAATGCAGCTATTCTACAGCTCCTTGGTTTCCTTGATAGTTTCTACCCTAGGGTTTTTATGAGGGTAATTCAAGTACATTTTTGTTGGCAGGCCAGAGATGTGCATAGACTGACCCATAATTGGCAGACATCATGGACTGCATCGTGCTATGTACTAATATTTAAAGGAAGATGGGAGTGAGTTGTAACAAATTAGTTTTCTTATAACTACTAAATAATTCATAGTAGGTACTGAATATTATGCTTTAAGATGAATAACGAAATAATAATCTGAGACTTTAGGGGATTAAAGGAGCCAACAGTGCCATAAGTATAAGTTTCCACCAACTGACCAGAAACAAGTGAAAGATGGTTGTAGGAAGAACAGAGCCACAACCATGCTTCCTGAATGCCTTTTAGATCACGTCCTTTCCACCAATTTCTGCAACATTAACTTCTTGTCTGCTTTTAAGAATCGGCAGCTCCAGTAACGTACACACTAGTGCTGGTTTGTGAGCACTTGAAATATGAAACCATTCCTGAAGCCATCAGTGCCTTTTAAGAGTGACACTGCCCATCCACCAGACCTCGTCTCCTCTGCGCTTGTGTAAACTTATGGGAGCGAAGTGCAGACTGACTCTGGGGGGCTTTGGCACGAGTGTTGAGGGAAGCAGGTTTTTTTATGCTGTGGTGGAACCTGGCTCCTGTTGGTAATGAAGACCATTGGGATGGGGTGCAGGCCCTGGATAACTTACACTTTGTGTACACGGAGAGAGATGAAAAGTGGACTGTGTGTGGTGGCCATGGGATCACCCAATCATGCCTGCATGGCTTGAAAAACAGCACTCATGGTCCTGGAGGCATGACATTCCATCCCCCTGTATAGGTGTATATGGCTTGGATGGCAATTAAATTGACTTAACACAGATGCATTAAGGTAGATTAAGGTAAAAAGGAACACTTGTGAGAACATTTGGTGTATTGGATTGTCCTAAACACACATAGAGTGATATTTTGACATGGTAGTGCAAGCATCCATATATTTTTATCTCTCAGTTTACAGTGAATTGTACCATGATTAACATAATGCCCATTTGTTCTATGATTATGTAGAGAATTAATAAAATTTGGTTTGCTTTTGAAACATGAAAGGAATTCTAATTATGCTAAAAATTAAGATTGCAAAAAAAGAAGAAAGAAAGCAATTTCTCTTGATACAATATTGATATTATTATTTGTGTTGATACTATTTCTTATAGTAAATGAAAATAGCTATAATTATTCTTCTTTCTTACAACACACTGAATTTACATATATTACCTAGGTATTTACACTTGTTTAGATATAATTTCTTGCTATGTCTACTTTCATATCATATTATTCAACATTATTCAAGCAGGAAAGCCTAAATTTTCCTCTTAAACCCCAGACTCACTTGTCTGCTAAAATTATCAAGAGTATCATCTCTAACAAACAAAATTTACTGATTCCTGGTTACTGCCAACATTTTTCCAACAGTCTGGTCTGGACTTGGATCCTTGTAGCCACCTTCCATGTCAGCGAGAGTAGCTTTCTCTTCCATGTTACTATGATCTGTGTGCTGTTTTTATTGGGAAACCAAGGACTGATCTGTTTGAGATATGTTTTGGGGCACCCCACTCTTTTGAGCGTGGCATAATAGATCTCACCTTTGTTTTCTCACGCAGCATGACAGTGGTGCGGCACACTCCAGTGCCACCCGAGGTCGGCTTTTCAGCACCTCACCCTCCCCATAGAAAGAAACTCTTTATTTGGGGCCCCTGCTTCTATTAGCTCCAGGGCTGCCAAATAACCACAGATCCAATGGTCACCGTAGATTTGCTATTTATTTAAGGGTGGGATAGAAGACAAGCGTTCACGAACAACCTCCGACACAAGACTGCACTTTATAGCTCACCTAAGTCATGCAGGGCTGACTTTAACAAGCCTGACTGACTGATTGATTTGCACAGAGAGCTTGTGCTGCTTGTGCAGATATATGACATGTCTGATTTATCATCAGGCATGACTGGAGCATGGAGAATTATTCCACTGTTGCACAAACTGCTATTCTTAAAACTATGTGTTGATTAAACAAACTACTATGTGACTAAGCACAGACACACACACACACACAATATATATATATATATATATATATATATATATATATATACATACACAGATTATATATATATATACACACACACATATACAGAATCCAGGGAGTAACTGCAGTGTACTTCAGGAATAGTTTTAGATGTAGTAAAGCAGTTTCTCTTGAAAAATGTGCGTACTACACTGCGATTTCTTACTACATACATACACTAACGTTCAAAGGTTTGGAATCGCCTGTCATATTTTATGAACAGTTATTATTCTGTTCACTAAACTCTTATACAATGTGGTAGATCTAATATATCTAATATAAACCACACACCAAAAGCTATTGTTAGAGGTTTTTATAGGTTTTTGTTAGAGGTTTGGTATTTAAAGTATTTTGGGGAAAAGTTATTTAAAAGTCATTGTGAAATTGTAAAAAGTGAAATGATAAACATTTTATGATAAAGGAGAAATGACTATACATAGATAATTCCAGTATATTATTTTAGTGTCCACTTCAAGATTTGATCACCGCTTTCCAAAAAAAAGAGGCATTCTGGATATTGATGTTTATATTAACGTCACTCTTGATGCTATAAAACTTTCGTAGTCATTTTGGAGTCATCATTCTGGACAAATGATTTGAAAGTGCATAACACTAGAATCATATTACAATCATTTTATAGATGTATCTGAAACAAAATGGAGTTTATATCACTGAAAACACTGATTCCAAACTTTTGAGCAGCGACTCCAAACTTAACATAAACTGAGCTATTAGCATTGAAGGGACTGTTTAACTTGCATAATGCCTCACTAACCTGCAGTTGCTGCAGTTGAAGTGATCCGGATGGTAGGGGTCATTCTTGAATATGAGAGGCTGCTCATCAATGATGGCATGGCACTTCTGACAGATGTACTTCCCCAGACCACGAGCCTTCTCCCGATTATGACACGGACGACACAGATGACTGATAAACACACACGCGCGCGCACACACACAATAGCTTGATCATGAATTCATTCAACTGAGAAGAAACTCTTAAAAGATATGTTGAGTGCAATAACCAAAAGGTATCATCCATTAAAAAAGGCATAGCTGACATAATCTAAGTAATAGTATAATTTTTGGAATAATGGTAAAAAGAAAAATGGTGTCACTAGAATTAGTGGGCTTACCGGCCAGCATTTTTGACAAATCCAACGTCAGCTAAAACAGCCTGACAAATGTTGCAGCAGAAGCAGTCAGGGTGCCAGCTGTTGTTCATGGCTTTAATCACACGGCCAATGATGAACTCACCTACAAACATGAGGTGGATACACAACAAGCTATGACAATACTGTGTGTATGTGCGAGTGTGCGTTTGAGCAGACTTATGGATGGTGTATATTTTACAGTCAAGCACAAAAGGCTGCATTTTCCACCGTTTTTAAATGGAAAAAGGTAAATGTACCTCCATGTTACAATTTTTCTACAACAAAAATAAAATGTGAATGTATCCTGCAACAAAACAACAATTCAAAACATCAAAATCAACAGAAAAAAAGGTTATTAGAGAATATTTATATCACGTTCAGAAAGGGAAATGCAAAATTTTGAATGATATCATTTTTATTTTATAAAAAAATAGGTATAATGAAGGGACTTCTGTGAACACACTAAAGGTGTTGTTGAAGGAACATTAGTGAAACCTAACGCTTTGCAGTTAACTGTAGTGGTCAGTGCTAACCCTTGAATTATTGGCACCCTTGAAGAGAATAGGCAAACATGATTGTGTAATGCTTATTTCATACAATGATTTAAACAACTGGAGAAACTAATTATCTTTCCTGTAAACAATGTCTTTTTTATTATTATTACAACACTTTCAAACATATGTGGCAAAAAAATGTAATACCTCTAAAGACTATAAAAAAAATCTAAATCCAGACAGTAACTACTTTACTGAGCAAAAGTTTTATGTGTTTACAGGTATATTTAAGAACTCAAGTTGAGTGCTGTGCATGATGATGCATAATCTTACCGCACTGATGACAGCAAGGAGCAAACAACATTTGGAAATCATGCTCGCAGTACTTCCTGCCTTCGAACTACAGAGACAAACAGAGAAATGAAAATTGTAATGATCTGAAAATGGGACCCTAGTAAATAGGACAAAAGTCCTAAAGCTTCAGGTCCCATTGGGACATTGTTATGTTGTAACAAGGCAACTGATTTAACATGGAATATGAGGCTGGATATAACCAAGCACACTACATACACAGGATTCTCTATAAGAAACATGAGATGTTACATTTCTACAGGAACAAAAGCATAACAGTGGGAAGTCCTTTTAATTGTCAGCTATACTGTACCTCATAGAAGAGTCCTTCTGGAAACTGCTGGAAGCACTGGGCACACACAAAGCACTGCTCGTGATACAACTCGCCATTACTGTTGACAATCTTCTCTGCTGGGGCAAAGCCGCTTTTGCAACGCTCACATGCGGCATTTGCCAGGGCATTGGCCATATTGCTGTTGAGGGTAATAATTATTATTAATAATTTAACCCATTCCTGAACTATTTTATCTCAGTTCTTTATCAAATCTATTTGTGGCCAGCTCACTTGTGTAAACTAAACCAGCAAACTCCAACCTGAAATCAACCTAAAGTAAGGAACAACACTAGTAATACTATACAATACTAGTTTTTACAGTGACTGAAATGGATGTTTCTGCAGTATATTGCCATAAAACAGGTGAAAGACCATTCTTAGGCTTGAATCACGGTATAGAGCTTTAGGTGCAGTATGACTTAAACTGAAGTGTTAAAGTCTTCACAGCAAATGGGAATTTCTAAAAGGAACATCTCTTTATTCATGTCTTTCTCAAACTTTGGTTGAGTGGAAGCTTTTTTTTTTTACACTTTCCCCATTGTAACCCAAACTGCAACCTCAAAAGGCTTTACTTTATGTGCACAAATTATGCATAACACAAAACTGAAATATTCAATAACTGAATATTTTTTCCATCAGTTAATTAATTAATGCAGCGCTACACTTAGTATTCTGTTTTGCTGGCTGAAATCTTGCCAACACATCCCATAAGAACTGAGGTGCAATTAAATTAGAACAAAAGTAATTATTTATTTCAATATTCTCTGATTCAACAGAAACATATCTGTGGAGACCAATTAGAACAGCTGAAACAAGAAAAATTATCATGGTAAATTTTGTAAACAGTTCGATTATGCACGACTGACTGCATATACACTTGTATTTTATTAGGAATGCAGAGGTTAGACAACTGCTGATCAAAACAGGAAATGTTGCACTAAGAAAAACTACACTAATGTAAACACATCACTGCACACTGGGTGGGTCGGATTTGAAAGAGGAAAGAAGGAAGGAGGTTTTGAAATATGCTCTGTAATGCTGTGTACTGTAATTATTCTTATTCTTCTCTGTAATGTTTTTAAGAAAGCAAATAATGTTTTTACTGGTTCTAAGGTTCTATGCAAGGTTCCAAGTAGAGCCCTTTTAGAAAGCTAGAACCATCAACCACCCAAAGAACTCTTTTTCCTAAGAGTTAGCATAGTCAGTAGCTAGCTAATAGCCTACTAGCTAATTGTCCAGTTAGCGAGAGTGAACTGTACATAAATCAACACTTTGCAGTACAGTGTTAAAACTGAGGTATGTTTGCAGTGCATTATGGGAAATGCACACGGTTTAATGGCCATCAAGACTATGCAGTATAAACACACAAAAATTACAACTACAATGAAGCCCCATCACATCTTCAGGCCTGCAGTGCTTATGATGACAGCCATAACTTCTCAGACTGCATCTCAGGTGACTCTGTGGTTCCCTGCATAGATATTTCTACCAAACGACATAGAATAGAAAGAATAGAAAGCGTCTTTATTGTCACATATACAAGTACAGTACAGTGAAATTTGATTCTTCGAATATCCCAGCATGTTGGTGAGCTGCGGTCAGCCATGATGCAGCGCCCCTGGAGCAGTGACGGTTAAGGGCCTCACTCAAGGGCCCAACAGTGGCAGCTTGGCAGAGCTGAAGTTTGAACCCACGACCTTCCGATCAGTAGTCCAGTGCCCTAACCACTGAGCCACCACTGCCCATCACATGTAAAATACTAAAGCAATGAACACCACGACATTATGATTCTGGCCCTGCTCCCTTAGCTGGTCCCATGGTAACACAGCAAGATGGGGTTGGGGGATAAGGACGCTTGGGAAAGTATGTTCCCTAATATGGTCATCTACAGATGGAATGGTGAAGTACTCGCCTTGTATCCAGAGTTCAGCTTACGACTTCCTGAGCATGCCCATGTCTCGAATAAAAAGGCGCAGTCCCAGTCTATGTTTCAAGCTCTGTCTCGTGTTAGTTAGTGCTCTTGGCTCACAGAGGAGATCTGACTCAGTCATGCCAGAGGACTTTTTGGAAGCTTCTAACATCTGTGTGACTGCATGTGTAAACCTGACCTCATGCCTGTACAAGGAAGCGTACGTGGGAAGAGGGTGTCTAAAGTCTTTAAATAAAATACATTAAATAAAATTACCTCTATAGACTACGGGACTGATCATGTCTTCGACTAAATACTACTTCTTCTTCTTTTTTTAAACAGAGAGAACATCATCATTGAAAATTATATAGCAAAAACTGCAAACTGACTTTAGGTCAGCAAAAGGCAGAGCAGGCTAAAAACATATGGACAGTTACAAAAGAAAAAAAGAAAAATCTAAATATTAAGGCATGCCACCGGAAGTCACTCGCAAACCAACACCCACCTCAGCAAACGTTACTTCAGAAATATTTGCCTTAGAGTTCATACCAAAAACCTTTGAAACGGAAACTTTTGAATTGAAATATTTCGCGTAAATGTGTATTGCAATACGTAAACGTAGCGAGAACAGCTGGCCAAACAAGGCCCTTTCACCCTAAACCAATTTCATACGGCTGAATCTTAAATGCCTTCCTACTGGACACATAGTGCACAACAAACGGTGTGGAATTCCGCGCTCAAAGCTAAATCCGTACCCTATTTAGTGCACTTCTATAGGGAGCAGGACGCCGTTAGGGACTCGGCTTCAGTTAACAAGCTAGCTAGTTTGCAGCCATTTAGAACACCGCCTGGAAAGAAGAAGAAAAAATGTAGCCAGAAGGCAAACTAAATAACGGACTACTGATGTTCATTTAGTATTACAAAATGAGCTTAAAAAGGTGTTTCGCACATGTCGAAACAAAAGCTTTGCTTAGCTAACTTAGCTGGGTAAAACCGCACGCAAATTAACGTTATTTTGCTATAGTTTTCACCGATAGCCGGCTAGCATCACTGGCTAGAAAATGAGAAGTGTTGAAAAATAATACGTTAACTGCTCTATGCCTTACCTGCCCGTCATTTCAGACACACCCAGCATCCCCTACTAGACGGCTAGTCCAGGAAGAGTATTGAGAGACGTCAACTTTAAACTAACTTTAAACTAACTTTACACGAAACAGAGAGGAAACGCAATAGCGTCCGCCGCTAAACCGTTTTTGTCCTCTCCGCTTTTCTCCGGGGCGCTGGACTGGCAGTGACCCCACCCTTCCGCTGAGGGATCGTCGACAAATTCCGCTCCGAGCTGAAACGCGCGACCAATCATTGTGACAGATTTCGGCCACCTCGTAGTCGGGACGCATTGGGATAGGGTTGACATGATACTATAATTTTGAATTTGATATCGATACCAAGCACATTATCACAATTTTTAAACACTGTTTGGTACATGTTGACATGCATAAGCTCATGTTGTGACCTCATTGTTATAAGGTTATCTGACATTTTGGTCGAAAATGTGTCAACCGCATAAACCTCATCACTGAGGGACACTTTATTCTCCTGTGGTGTTATTTCTCAAAGTTGTTGGTGTAATATTTGGAGAGGGGAAAAAAAAAGGTTCTATCTCCAAACTCACAGATAAACTTGGTTTTATAAAGTTCTATCTGCTAGCCAATCATAATCTAGGATGAATGTCGTCGCTGTCCACTGAAAAACATGTATCTCCAAAATTCAGATTTTTCAGGAACACGAAAAAACACTTTTTCAATATCATTAATCAGACACAATAAATCCGAAATTCACCGTGTGATTTGTCAGCTTTTCATTGGTCATTTAGATGTTAACTGCTGTGGGGTAGATGGAGGTTTTTGCCCACATTCC
>JAOUQW010000004.1:17365780-17377721 GCA_028565825.1 Olivaichthys viedmensis
ACGAGATACAAGTAACAAAAGCACCATATATTCTGGACCCGTAGTGGCCGCTGCGTGCTACCGCGCCGCCATCTTGTTCTTCACAAAGATAAGAACAGAGACACACATGCCATACAATGTAATTTACCAAATGTTATAACAGCTCTAAATCAAGTTATGAAGAATGTGGTAAAGTAGGGCTATACAAAAACTGACAAAAACCAGAATGGGGCTAGTCTCTAGTGAGCTTTGACAGGATGAAAGCAGATTCCTCGAATGGCCCACAGTGTAGAATAAAAATTTAATGTCTGTATGAATGTAGCCTATATTCAATGAGAAACTTGAACTAAACTAGTACCTTGGTTTTAAGTAACCTTGTAATTTATGAACATATACTAGGAAAATGTAGCTAGGACGCTCAGCTACAGTAACGTTACATGAAAGAGAGTTGCTGACTATTTCCCACTCATTTTTCATGCGTGAGGACAAAAAGACATGAAATAAACTATAATTAAACTATAGTTACAGTTTAAATCATAGTTGTTTAAAAATAACACATTTTTGTAATAGTTTTTTTGCCAAATTTAGAAACAGCAGCAATCAGATCACTATTAAAAAGTGAAATAACTAGGATGCATTGAGCAGAAGTGATTGAGGGGGACAATTCACTCCTTTACAAACATTAGGGGGGACATGCCCCACACCTCAACAAATGGAACATGCTGTGCACAGATGAAGAGGCTGGACGCAAGTGCGTAAACTCAGTGGGTTTATTCAACAGGTTAATGCAAGAATCGTAGTCATTGTATATTGTACAGAGAGCAGGCAGAAAGACGTAATATAGGCAGATCCATAACCATACACAGGCAATGGTCAAAACCAGGGAGTCAAAAACACAAAAGGAACAAATGAAAATGGAAACACAGGAAACCGCGACCTAGTAACAAACATGGAGACTAAGCAACAGGGAGAGAAAATTCGGAATTGAAGGCACAAACACACAACAATACTTCCCAATGAGAGACAGGAACAATGGGGTTTAAATAGACACACTACTCAATGAACTAACATGAAACAGCTGAGTACAATCAGGAAACAATCAATGACGAGACGGGGGCATGACTAAGACCAATACAGAGACACATGTAAACGTGTAAACGTAAACAAAACACAAAAATACGGAATGAATGAACACAAAACAACTACATAGCGCTATGAGCTGGAAACCACGATTAGCGATCAGAGCAGGAGTTCCTTAATGGGAGATCATGACAGAATTCCCCCTTAACACGCAGCTCCTGAAGCATGAAAGCAGGAACCAGAAAGGAGACCCTGGGCCCGTGGGTGGAATGTCCAAGCCCAGAGGGATGACCGGAGGCTGGTATTGTATGGGAGGTGCGACAATGTTCTTAGCGGCGACAATGAACTGAGCAACGCCCTCAGGAGAGCCTGAAAGAAAAGTAGGGCTCTCAGTGGCGTCAAGAGGTGGCGTGACGCCATCAGTGGTGTCAGGAGGCAGAGCAACATCCTCAGTGATGCCCGCCTCAAAGCAGGCAGAGGAGCAAAGATGTAGTTCTCGAAGCCTGACGGCCGAGCAACCACTTCGTCTGCAAAGGCAGGAGGCAGAGAGACGTCAACAACAGAGTAGGGAGGCATAGAGTCGCCCACAGCAGAGTCAGGAGGTGGAGCGACATGTTCAGCAGAGTCAATATGAGGAGCAACGCCCTCCTCAGAGCAAGCGTGTAGCAGAGTGACAATGTCCTCTGAGACGCTAGGGAATGGAGCAACAACGTAGTCCGTGAAGCCAGGAGGCAGAGCCATGACGTAATTCACCAAGCCTGGAGGCAGAGAGACAATGTCCTCTGAAAAGATAGGGAGTGAAGCAACGATATGCAAGACATGGTCCGTGAAGCCTGGCGGTGGAGCGACGACGTCCTCCGCAAAACTGGGGAGTTGAGCAACGACGTCCTCAGCGAAGCCAGGGGGCAGAGCCAACATGCAGTCTTTGAAGTCTGGCGGCGGAGCGACGACGTCATCCGCGAAGAAAGGAGGCGGGGTGACGACATCATCCATAAAGGCGTCTGGAGGGTCTAGGAACACCTCATCTAGTGGGGCAACAGATACCCAGTCTGAGACGCAGACAATAGATAAGACAGAGAATACATGAATACTCTCCTCAGAGCTGGGCACCAGGAGCTCCTCCCCACAGACAGGTGGTACGACCTCATCGCTGGCAGGTGGGGCCAGGGAGGCCCCAGACCGAGCAGGAAAGGCCTCGTACAGGACAGGAGAAACTCCAACACAGGCCTCAGGCAGAGCAGGAAAAAAATGTACGAAGTAATAACAAGAAAGTTTCTCAAAGTTATGATTAGTATTAACCTGGTTAAACTGGTTTTATGTTGGCATCAGAGGTACACATACTCACCATGGCCATTGATAACATTTAGCACATGCAATAACATTATGTACACTCTACACCTGCCTTCTTGTTCCCACTTATATTATATTGTATTCTCCTGTATATGCTATATTGTATTATTATTAATTTCATTTCATATTTATTTGTTTTGTATATTTTGTTCTTATAATGTTTGTGTTAGCAATTTACCCAAGCCTCATCACAAGCATTTCAAAGTAAAAAAGACTTTACATATTGTTTTCTTCGGTTTCTCTGCCTGCAACATCATTTACGTAACTATTCTTTGTAAATCACCCGCAACACGTCTACTAACTAGAAACTCAATTTATAAAATTACATAAGCTAATTAGTACTCTTTTGCCTGAGTACAAATTAGAATTTGGGATCTTAGTAAATCAGGGCCTAAATCTTTTAAGTGATTAAAATTAGAATGCAATTTTAAAGAAATTTTGCCCAAATTGCGGTTTGTGTGCACTTGACTGCTAAGTTACTTCCCCTCTCCCAGCTATACTGATCAGCAGAGCATCGCATTGCAATGTGCAGAAGCAGCGCGCTTGGTTTAAAATTTGTTTTACTGTCCTCTCATGTAACTGATATCATGCAGTGGTGACCGGCTTGATTGACAGTGGTGTCGCAAGCTTTGCCGGTGAAGCTCAGCAAGATCAGTTTGTTTATAATGTTGTGTGATTTTTCAAACATGAAAAACTTTGTCAGAAACTGTAGAATCTTGGCTTTTCAATGTGCCCAAGTGTAAATAATATGAGGATTATAAAAACAGGTTAAATCTATACAAAATACAGCTTGCCTACCTTTTTACAGTACTAGCTGCAGGAGTGTGCTTATCTGAATTGTAGTGCAGTCACCACTCTGCTAATTCTCATTCCTTTCACCGCTTTAATAAAGAAAAAAAATTACTCACCATTACGATACATAAACTACGACACTAAAATAGTAAAAAGAAGCTAGTTGACAGGGGCTTGAACACTATTTAAACTTAATACAAACTGCAAAGAGAACCTGGAGGTTATTTTCATAGCAAAGTTGATTAACTTGGTTAATGTGATTTATTGTCCTTATTTCTACTTAATTGTAAGACCAGCTTTTGGAACTTTAGGAACTCGCTCTATACCTAGATTTTAATGAACCAACACCACTGTCAGTGAACAGTTCTGATATGGTAACTTCTTGTCATACCTTGACAATACATTGAAGAATTGATGACCAGAACATACAGACCCCTATTTTTATCATGGCACAAGTGCAAAAATAAAACATAAGATCCCGCATTATATATTCTATGTACACTATATGGCCAAAAGTATGTGGACACCTGACCATCACACCTATATGAGCTTGTTGGACATCCCAATACTGAACACAATAATTAGGAGGGGTGTCCACATACCTTTGACCATATAGTGTATTTTGGTGACCACTGGCACAGGTGGTAGTGTGAGTGACACAATTGTAAAAAGGGGTTATGGTGGAATAAATACATTATTAAGACGTGTGGTTGATGTGCTGCTGCGATATCCAGTCAAACAGCTCCTTTCATTCTATTTAAAAACCGTGTATGCCCCAGCGGCTCAGCGCGATGACATTTTAGTAATCATATGATGATTAGATTTCAATTATAAATTTCAAGTCAAGACAAATGCATTTTCTGTTTTCCCATGCATTATTGTGGATGTTCACTCACAGCTGTGAGCACCATAGGCATAGCATTTATATCGACTAATTCCTTGGTTCTATGAGGGAAATACATTTGGTGCTATTTTGCCCATCATTTTGGTCTAAGAGGGGGATCCCAAGCTGCAGTTACATAAATGCAATTTTGGACCAAAGTGGGTTTAAATTTAGCAAATTTTGAATGCAACACCCCTTGCTCGTTCCACCCAGGTCAGCACAGGCATGTTAATTTCTGGTTATGAAAATAGCAAATAGGAAAAAATGGCTAATTTACTATTAACATGAAATGCGTAGTGCTGACAGTTTAATTTCTATGATGCAAGCTAAAAGCTGACATTTTGTGGATTGCAAGCTAGCAAATCAACTAGCTGACTAAGTTGCTGCTAGCCTACCAAAACATCGAAAAGATTCCTTCCTTCAGTTTTCTTGTTTTTCTATTTTCTTTGCTACAGAAGGATAAATCCTTTCCAACTTTCTAAAAGCTTCTTATTGACACATTGCTACCATTCCATATGTTAATTTCACATCCAATAAAATGAAACGATCGGGATTGCCAGGGTTCAGTACAATCATACATAAAACAAACAAGAAATAAAGGCTACACCCTAAGAAGACTATCAATTGAAAACCTTTTATCAACAATTTTTTTCTTCATTGGGCTTAATTCACTTACCCATGCTGCCACCCTGAACACATACTGTATATTATTTCTTGTAAATAATCCATTGGTTTGCCGGAATGGGTGTTTCGTGGAAAAGGGGGAAATGGGGTTTTTGTTGTCTGTGCCAGCATGGGTTGAACCAGAGTGCTTTTCGGGGGAGTTGTTGTGCCCACCGTGGTCCTGTGGGTGCGGCAAACCCCTGCCGGCTTTCCCAATGCCTACTCAGTTTTATGGCTTATCACTGAGCTACATTGTTGTGCTGCTTCTCGGTCATGCCTTTTCTTCGCTGGCATCACACTGGTGTCAGAAGTGGGATAGGTCAAGCCAGCTGGAGGAGATTGAGCGACTCCTGAGAGGGACCCGACAGTCACCGGCGTGAGAAACAAAGGAAGGCAAAGCCTGAGAACAGAAGTGGCCGGCCGGCGAGGGGAAACACTCTGCAATGCATTGCCACTTGACGGCAGCCTGTGCTCGAGTGGAGCCCGCTCCACGGCAAGCACTCTGAGCTGGCCCAGAGGTTTACGGAGAGCCACGCCAGAGAGAGCAGACAAAAGGCTATTGTCAACACCATGGCAGCTGCTGGCAGCTGGGGTCATACGCATACCCCGCTACAACGGCGACGACCCCTGGGAACTCTACAAGGCACAACTGAACGTAGTGGTGAGATTCTACGGGTGGTCAGCAGACATGATGGCTACACAGCTGAGCCATTATTGGAAGGAAATGCGATACAGGCACTGCTCGACATCCCCAAGGCAGAACACAGCCAGCTGACAGCACTCAAGACAGCTCAGCATGGGATACTGCAGAGCTGGCGCAGAGAGAAAGGGTAAAATGCACCACATGGACTAAGCGGAGCTGCAGCTCATTCACGGGAACCCGCGGCAGCAGGCAGAGCTTAGCGAGGTTAACGCAACGGAAGTAACTGGCGTGCAGGCACCCATTCCTGTTCTCTGTGGGGAAACCCCCAACCCCGACGATGGTATCGAGCAATTCTGCCTGCATGAAAGGTGTGAAAGGAAAGAAAGGCGGCGAGAGAGCTGCGGCGGGGGACTAGCGACGAGGCTACTCAAGGCTTCAGCAGAGAGGAGACTATGCGCTCTCTCGGCAGTGGGAGACGAACAGCCGCCAGGAGCAGGATTTTAAATCTGGAAACATGGCATGTGCTTTGATTGAATGTTGAAGAAGTGGCATGCATGTGAGAGCGTGCTGAAAGACATGTGTGCAGAATAAAAGCTGCAACTATAACAAGATATCAACAGTTATCTTGCAACTTTAACTGTCTTACTATCTGTTATTTTTAACTGTCAGAGAAGCTGATACCAGACAAGGCAATATAATCTATTTTTTCTCTTTATTTTTTCTGTCTACAGACATTTCTCTATCTCTCATCCCTTGTAACTCCACGATATATGCCTGATGTTCTTCTACTTGATCAGGCTGGAGAATGGCCCTCTCTAACATGGGCTTTTTCTTAATCTAGGGGCTGTGCTCTATTCCAGAGACGAAGTAAATCACACCCTTATAAAATAACAGGGTCATAAAATGCACATTTTAGTGTGGCACATTTTTAAATTGATCTTCAGGTTTTAAAAAGGTCTCCATTTGCACATTTATTTTGTAAAAATAGAGGAGTAGTTCTTGGAGAGATATGGCCCTCCATGGGTTTCTAGCAAGAAATAGAACAGCAGAAGTGAATAAGTGTCATGGGCGCTCGGCATATTATGTGTTGGTTTCGTTTTGTTAACGCCCCTGTTTTGTCATTGAGTGTCCTCAGTTGTTTCTTGTCTGTTCCTGATTAGTTTGTATCTGAGTCCGTTGTCAATCGCTGTCAATGTCTTCCGTAGATGATCTGTCTGTTTAGTTATAATAAATGCTTGAATTTGTATCCATCTCCCGCCTCCCGTCCGAGCCTGACAATAAGAGGCGCATCACTCTTCACTTGATTTTTTGTGCAAATGCATGTGTCTATGAACATATCCATTGCCAGAATAAAGGAAAACTAGTAGAAATTGAAGCCTTGTACCCTAACTCGGATAAAAATCTAAAGCCAAAAAAGGGAGGATCAAAGCAAGTGAAACTGAAATTTGTTACGTATGTGATTACGCTTTCTCATCTTACAGGGGAAACTGTCCTCACTGAGAGGTGTCCAGGGGATCCTCCTCCAATCCTCAAGCCATGTGAGATGCCATGTCCTGATGATTGTGTGCTGGGAGAATGGAGCTTCTGGTCTTCTTGCTCCCACTGCTGCTCCAGCAAACAGATTGAGCGCAAACAAACCCGCTCCCGCATCATCTTCGCACCTTCAGGACAGCGTAAGACATCTCTCCCTCTCTCAAAACACATCACGCATGCCACAGTAGGGGCATCTAATCTTCATTATAATTTATGGCAATTACAGACACCGCACTGAATATGTAACGCCAAGTGAGAAAATAGCCTTGAATTATTGATTTGCATGAGGACTCAAATTAATATGCACCGCTGGCCAGATTTCTTCCTTGCCATGATAGTATGTAATATAATAGATGTGATGCAAAAATTATCCAAGAAGGAAACCGCCAGTAATTCAATACGGAAGCACGCTGCACACTCACCGGCGAGTTTGCCTCAGCAGGCGCATACACATTTAATGTCCAGTAATTTTTCTAAATCGTGCCTAAATCTAAACCGAAGCTAATTCATTCCACCGCTGCCACCAATGTCGCGGCTGAGTGAAAAGGCATGATGAATTATCGAGGTTGGAACCCACACTATATATATTAAAACAGAGTCAAGGAGAGCGACAACAGACATGCTTCAACAACTCTCTCTTTGAACTGAACTCTCTTCCGCATTCCAACACAGACACAACACAACAATGGCTGACCTCAAGGCATGCATAATCAATTTGCAGTGTTACATTAGTGAAGCATGCTGAAACCTTTTTATGACAAACAAAAATTGTTAGTTAGTCAATGAGTATACTGTCTGAATACAGAGGGAAAGGGATGTTTGCCTGCCCCTATTCTGGAGCAGTGGAGACCCTGTGGCACCCAGGTACACATGGTGTACTACTGGGACACTTCTCCATGGGGCCCCTGCACTCCAGGCTCTGGTCCAGAAAGGAACAGCACAGAACAGGAGGAGGTGGAGGAAAGAGCCTGTGGCACTGGGATGCAGACTCGCCATGTCTTCTGCATGACAGTCAACAGTGGACAGGTGGAGCCAAACAGGTAGGCACTACAAGTAAACTAGCACCTGAGTGTCAGAGGTGGAAGAATTACACAAATTCCTTACTCAAGTAAAAGTGCAAGCACTTATCTAAACAAATCTAAACAGCTTTACTCAAGTTAAAGTACAAAAGTACAAATTACCAACAAATTTTGGTCTAAGACGTGTACAAACAGCAAATCACACGTAAAATGTAGAAATGTAGAAACTTACAACATCAAGAGATCATTCACTGTTGATCTGTTGTTGTTGTAACCTCAGAGTTTAGATTTAATAATCAACTGCTTAAAGCTGTCTTGCAAAAGCAGTCACAATTTGATTTCCAAAAATGAGTAGATGTTATAGAATAACCAATCTTTTTGAAATGTAGTGAAAAGTGAAAGAAAGAAAAAAGTAAAGTACAAATACATGAAACCTGCACTTAAGTACAGTAAGGAAGTAAATGTCCTTTGTAAATTTCCACATCTGATGAGTATTAGTTAACTTATTTATAAACATATTAACAATGACAGTAGTTGACCAAACTGGGATCAAGCTAAAAATGAAAAATAGTGAAGGGAAAGAATAAAGGAATAATGAGAGAAAGAATAGATAAATAAACATAAAGACCATTGAAAGACATTGAAAAGAATATTCTGTTGAGATTATAAGGTCAATGTCTATTAATAAACTAGTCTGGTCAAAAGCACTTATAACATATTTGTGTCTACGTTATTGAGTCTTTTTAGAACCAGTGCACAAAAAGTTTATTGGTAAACACTTGCCTCCAAGCATGCAATGTTGCCCGAGCAGATAATTGAAGAGGGCAGTGGTGTATCAGCGGTTAAGGTTCTGGCCTATTGGTCAAAAGGGTAAGAGTTCCAGTGTTGCCAAGCTGCTAATATTGGACTCTTGAGTTGAGCCCTTAACCCTCAACTGCTCTGGGGGCGCTATACCACAGTTGACCCTGCGCTCTGACCCCAATTTACTCTCAAGCTTTCCAAGCTACACTATGCAAAAAGGATTTTGTTGTATTCTATGTGTAAAAATAAAAGACCCTCTTTCTCTCTTTAATTGTTTAACTAAACCTTCACTTTTTGATTGTGAATGCTGTTTCCACATAAATACACCATTTGAATTGCTAAAGGTCAGTGGAGTATCTCAGCAAGGACTCAGACAGAAAGTGAAAACAGGAGGAGCAAGCCGAGTTCTTTAATAAATTCATAAACAAGCTCCATTTATATGATTAACGGTCTATCTTCTCTAGCTGTCCTGAATCAGCCCGTCCAGTCCAGAAACGTTCCTGTGCTCTTCCATGCATGGCGGACTGCATTGTTACACCTTTCAGTGAATGGAGCCCGTGTCCAACCTCCTACTCACCAAGTAAATATAAATACATACCGGTTCATATACACATGTACAACAGATACCGTTTTTTTATCTGTTTAATAATTATCAAAACCTCTTATCTTAGTGAATACCACCATCACCACCCAGTCACGACACCGGATCATCATTCAGAGGCCAACCAATGGTGGTCAGGAATGTCCTGCCACAGTTTTCGAGGAGAGAGATTGTAACCCGCCCCCTCTGTGTCCAACATACAGGTGCAAGCTGAAGCTGAAATATATCCTGTGTCAAAAACTAAAATTAGATAATAATTTTTAATAATTTTATGTTTGGTGACTGAAAAAGCACCAAAAAAACATACCAGTGTTATTTGTTTTCATTTTAGTCTTCCCTGTTAACAAAATTGTATAGGGTATTTCAGATCTAGATGCACCTACTGTATGTTTCTTATAAGCTGTTATGTTCCTTATTATAATGTTTCATTACTGAATTTCTGGCAGATGGCAGACACACCGCTGGCATCCCTGCATTCTGGTCCCTGATTCAGTAAGGCAGGTTGTGGGCAGTCATAGTGAAGCATGTGGACATGGTCTGCAGACCAGAGGTGAGTGAATATCGGTAATTTCTTTCGTGAACCCTCACTACCAGAGCAGTTGACCTGCTGCTCAAACTGTTTCTGTGGTGTAATGGCATTTTCCATGGAACTGTTACATCAAACAATTAATTATTGAATACAGAAAAAATGAAGGTCTTTAAGACAAGTGTTGGGTGATTTCAAGCTTTGAAAGAGCAACTTTTAAATAGTTAATAGTTTTGATGCTTCTTGTAAATAACCAAATGATAGCTGCTTAATGAAATGTGCTGTGCAGCTGCTCACCAGCACCATGCTGTCCCGCTGTAATCATGCCCGCTAAGCGTTTTGTGCACATTTAAAAGCGAGTGCTGGCCGATCAGCACGCAGCAGGGATGCACTGACAATGTAACCCTGGCAACAGGAATCATTGTAATGTTCATATAAGCTGCCAGAGAATAGAAATTATTTCTCACCGTCAGGTTTGGAATACGGGTGAGGGGGGTGACATGGTCAAATGACCAGTGTTTGTTAGTTTCTCTTGTTAGTGTAGAAAGTGTTAACCAACTCTGGAATCTCTTGCCAGTTGGGGACAAGTTGTATGCTTTAGTGGTGTAAAATTGGGCTTTCAAATTGTGAACAGCTCCTCATTCCTTCTGCCCATCCCTCACTATCATTCACTCACTCTCTTTTCCTTTCAATCTGTGTGTCCCTCATTCTCTCTTCCTCTCTCTCTGTCCTGCAGTCGTGACATGTGTTGGCATGGATGATGCTTCTGCGGACATGGCAGAGTGTGTGCGGTGGGCAGGGGCAATTCCTGCTGCGGTGCAGCAGTGTGGGGTGGTGTGCAGAGACGATTGCACCTTCAGCTCCTGGAGCAAATTCTCCCAGTGCCAGGGCTGTGGAAACTGGCGCGCACGCACTCGCTCACTCATAGGTACCATACACATACATAGACATGCTCATTCATTGGTCCCACATGTACTGTATATATAAGCCAGCCACAAAATCCCACTCAAAGGTATCAAAGACAAACACACAACAGTCATCCATGGTCACTCATAGATACCACACATGTACATTCAGACTCGCGCATACTCATTCATAGATACCACACACACACACACACACTCATTTATGGGTACCACACACATATACACACACTGGCACATGTTCACACATAGGTCCACTGTTGCCAGGTCTGCGGCTTTCCCACAATATCTGGCTACTTTTGAATTGGGTTGATTTTTTGTCTGCGGGTTGGGCATTTTGTATACATTAGATTAATTAGATCAACGTTCTGCAAGTTATATAGGTAAGCTGGAGCTTTTTTAATGCAAACAGTAAATAATAGTCTATTACGTATGGATGTAGGCCTATAGTTATGATTAAAATGCAGTAAATTAACAGGTGAAATGGTGTGTCAGTAGAAACAATTTATTTGTAACTATGGTAAATGCATAGGAAATGAAAATAGTAGGCTACTTTAACTGTATAAATGGGCTTTTTGTGCATCAGTGATTTGGTTTACTCATTCTCATAGATAGTCTTTACTTATGCCAATATATGTGAAATAACTATTTAGGAAAACTGCATGGTTTTAATACTTTTAAAAAATTAAAATAATTCAAGATCATATGATGTTACTTCTGTACATAATTCAATATATTTGGCAGTGGTAATCATAATTTTGGAGTTTAATACAAGGTTTGGTAGGGTTAGATTTTGAATTTTGGTTTTATTGACCATTGGGATTGGGCTGGTGTTGTCATGCATATCTGGCAACCCTTCATAGGTGTCACAAATATACACACCTACACACAGACTCTCACACAGTCATTAATGGTACTTCTAAAAAATATAATTTCTACATACCATAAAACTGATTGTGGCATTAACATAGAATAAATAGAATAAAATAAATGAAATCAATTAAATTAAATAAATGAAAACATATAAACAACTCTTAACACCTAAGCATAAGAAATCTGTTTAATAGAACATTACCACTTGTCTCAGTCTCGAATGCTCTGCCCATGGACTGTCTGATATATTTTGTACACTTATGTAGCCACAACTA
>JAOUQW010000004.1:17396476-17408425 GCA_028565825.1 Olivaichthys viedmensis
GTTTGCATCGTGTTGTGAAAGCACTACACTTGTCACAATTTACAAAGGTTCACACTAAAGTTCCATTGCACTTTTCACAGGAACTATCTAGTGTGTTAAAAGTACACTTGACCAGAATAAGCTTGATTTAATATTAGTCTGTCCATCATTCAAAAAACCACTTTAGTAAAAGCGTAAAAGTGCTTAATTTGAAGATTTATTTAAATGTGACTGACATTTGAGTTGTTTCGCCCTGTCCAGAAAAAATCCAACGCTTAAATTGAAGTTGAAGAGTTAATGATAGTGCTTTCTGACAAATTGCTCTCAAACTTTAAATTTGCACAGTTTATGAACCCACCAAGGGAATAAGGTGTTAGATAAACATATTGGAGACTAAGTTAGAATAAATATTTATAATTGTAGTGGGGTAAAAGTTCAAGTTTCTAAAACTGTGCATAAATAAGTATAAATAATCAAAAAATAAGGTTTAAAGGTGGGGAAAGTGATTGATTTTTAATTCAGAACACTTTTTGTAATATTTGACTAGAAGTGAATATAAGTCCTCCTCACATTCAGCCAGCTGTAAATAAAATATCTGCTTAGAGAAACAAACTCCGGTCTCTATGGCTGCCCCAGGCTCTGTAAACGGGAGAACAAAACAATGAGGTGGACCCCCAACATCCAACTAATCAGGTCTCTTACCTGTCAATCATGTTTCCTGTCAATTCAGAAAGGTCCTCCTCTTGCACTAGCATTCAGATGTTCTAGCCTAGACAGCATGCGTGCATGTGTTCGGAGGTGTGGCTTTGGAGGGAACATTGAGAGAACATTTTGATGGTTCAAAGCACTTAGCTTTCTTCCCAAAATCACTGATTATACCTTTAAGTGTGGAGTGAAGTATATGTACATCATAAAATTTTCCAGCACTAATCTCATATGATCACACTGCAACTGTCACGGTCAACCCCGACACCACTGTCACACATACCCCCCGCCACCAGAGGTCCAGGTCACCTGAGTATTGAGCACACCTGACATTCATTACTTCCTCATCACCTGAATACATAAATAACCCGGATATACATTCACTCACAGCAAAGTGTTGCCTCTCAGTTATGAGTTTCAATTCCAAGCATTTTCCTGGTCTCTGGTATCGATTTCTGCCCGTCCCTTGGATTATCTTCTTTGTCTCACCCTTTGGATACCTCTGCCCCGCGGACTGACTTCCTGGTTATCGGATTATTTGCCTGGCCCTTGACAGCGAACTTGAACTTCCCTGTGGTTGTAAATAAACTGCGATTGGATCCTACCGGTGGTTTCCTTGTTGTTTGTGACAGCAACCATGAAACTCCAGAATGTGAAAGTAGCAAACCAGTACAATGTGTCAGTAAATACCACAATAACTCAGGATGTGAACTGGTGTGTTGGGAGATGACAATGATAAAAAGTGCCACAGGGGCAACTCTTAAAGCAGGCAGTAATCAACTTGCCAGTGTGTGTATGTGCATGTTTAGGGTGCAGAGTGTGGTGACGGGGTGAGAGAGAGGAATGTGTCGTGTGTGGTGCACTGGGGTTCTCTCTCCGGGCCTCCTCATCCCCAAGCAGTGCAGGAGGAGCGCTGTGTGGAGAACGGACTAAGTAAAGCCAAGGAGACAGAGCTCTGTTATCCTTGCTCAATCCCGTGTCCAGGTAAAACACACACCTTCATTACCTACTCATTATCCTAGTAAAGAAAAAGTCTGATAGGTTTTTATATGAAATACAGTAGCTAGAGCCTCTAAGCGTCAATTCTCCTATTCTCCAATGTTTATTTTAACTTGATGACAAGGCTTGATCAGGAACTGTGGAATGGGAAATTCCTTTGGAAGGCATGCTTTTTAAATTCCACATCTGTATCTACTGTCCCATTCCCAGATTTCTATTTTATTTCTTTTTGTTTTAGCATGTTGTTCACAGCTTAATAATGCATGTCCCATTTACCCAGCCCATTGCTTTTGGTTTCATAGCAGTTCGTGACCTCAGTATTATAAGGTTCTATCTGGCATTTTGGTTGAAAATGAGTTAACCATATAAACTTCATCACTGGGGTATACTTTATTCTCCTGTGGTGTTATTTTTAAATTTTGCAAAGTTTTTGATCTCCAAACTCACAGATAAACTTGGTTTTATAAGGTTCTATCTGCTAGCCAATCAGCATCCAGGATGAATACAAAACATAGGGAGCTGGGGTCAATAAATATCCAGGTTTTATTTAAACATTGACAGAAAAGATCAGACTCGAAACCTCAGTATGGAGATTCAGAAGGGAAAAAAACTTTTAGCTACAGATGTTTTGCAGCGCAAATGTACAAAACAGAATTGGTCTTGGTCTACCGTATTTGCTGGTCTTACGATGTGTAAACATTGTGGCACATTAAAAAGTCTTCATCTTAAAAATGTCATTTTCTGCTGACTTTTACCATTTATTAGTAATTTATTAAGGTAGAGGGCTTGACTAATGAGAGACGACTAGATAGAACCTTATAAAACCAAACAGTATTTGAGCTTACAGAATAATAAGGTTCTATCTGTGTTTGGCCTGTGTTCAAAAATCCACTTTCTAATTGTCACGATGTGGACGGGACAAGGACGGACACAAGCGCAAAGCCGTTTTTAAACATTTATTTCTAAACTAAACATTGAACAAACATTAAACAATCGCAGAGCACACTGACACCATGAATAAAAACAATCAAGCACAAACTGGACGGAAACAAGGAGGACTTTTAAACACTTACTAATGACGAACAAATGACATGCAGGTGGGGACAATCACATCACGAGACAGAGGTCACACACACAGTAGCGCACATGGCGGCCGTCGCCATGGCAACCACCCGCTAGGTCACGCGCACAGTGACACTAATTGTCTCACAATTTTGATCATATAAATTAAGTAACCTTAAAGCGTAAGCTTTGTTGAGCTGTAAATGGACATTACAGTATTTTAGAGTTTTGCTAGATAGAATGTCAAAACTTTGAAGCTCCATATCTCAGAACGACTTTTCACCCAGATAGAACCTTTACAATACTAAGGTCACGAGTTGTAAAGTTTATTGTAAAACACCATATCTACTTCATCTAAATTATTAGCAATAACAGTGTCTATTTGCACCCAGGTGAAAATAGCATTGGCCCCACAGTACAGCTATTTGCACCCTTTAAACACCAAGTGCCTAACAGAATTGACATGTCGTTATTTAGCAACATTTGCTACACTAGCCAGCTATCTAAACACAACGCTGCACTAAGTTTGCCAGCTAAGTAGTTAGTTTAGCTGATGTCACCTCTCCAGCAGCGGCTATTTGACTCGTCAAGTTTGCTAATAATCTAGCTAATTTTAGGCTAAGTATTATTTTTTATTTTTATTTTTTAAACACTAGCAAAAACATTAGCTTATTATATTGTGTAAACCAGTAGCCAGGTTTAATTGCAAGCCAGCTATAACATTATGCTACCTTATATTGTGTACATCAGTAGTCGGTCGCTAGTAAGCTAGCTAACCTTAAGCTAACTATTAGGTAATTAAAACCTTTAGCAAGGTGTGCTAGCAGACTAGCTAACATTAGGCTAACTAGCCCTCACACTGCCAGATTGGTAGCTATTGTGTGATAGAAGGAGAGCTATTGGTGGGAATTGGCAATGACCAAATCTGATGTAAATGGTATACAGTTCTATTTTCCCAGGTGCAAATAGCCATTGTCTGAAAATAATTATTATGTTAATAGATAGACAGAAACCCACATTTTAATGCTTGGGGATTCTGGAAGCACAAATATGAGATGGAGGTCATATGGGACTAAAATCACCTTTTTTATTTAAATAAACCAGTCATTTCATAAAGGTTTTATTTTACTTTGTTACTCTCAGGTTAAATTTACCTGAATATAATCTCAGTAAAAGAACATAAGGGTTAATTAAACACTCTTCTTGCTTGTCACATCTCCTTAGGAGACTGTCATCTGACCAAGTGGTCACCATGGAGCGTGTGCCAGCTGCTTTGTCTGGACGGACGGAGTTTTGAGACATGGGGGCGCCAGACTCGATCCAGAGCAGTGATTGTCCAGGTCCCAGAGAACAAGGCCTCCTGTCCCAGCCAAGTCTATGAAACACGATCGTGCCAACGTTAGTGGTGTCAGCCAATAAAGGCAGTCATGAGACTGTTCATGTACTAAAGTTTCATTACCAAGATGACATTGTTCAATAGGCCAGTCAATATTGCATATCCATGAAATGAACAATGTATCCTTATGAACATCAGTGTTTGTGTCCATGTGCAGGAGGAACCTGTCTTAGTTATGAGTGGGTCACAGGTGAATGGAGGCATAATCAGAGAGCAGTGTGGTGTCAGCGATCTGATGGGGTTAATGTCACTGGTAGTAATGCTATTTCTATTATTTAGGTAGCATATACATTTTTGCGCCGTTGTAATTCATTTTTCCTTTAGATGGTAAATGTAGAGTTTTTAAGCAGTTATCACAATACTGAAAAAGTTCCCAAGTACGTCCTTATAACTATTAGACTGCCTTATGTTGTTTTAGAGGTGCAGTTTGTAATTTTTAAAAGTGTTACCAGACCTATAATAGTCATACAATTTCAAAGCTACCATACATTATTCACAATATTGCCATTTAATATATCTCGCTAGTTTCTTTGTTCTAGGGTTCTGTTTACATTTTTTCAGCCTGGAAATAGGCTCCACGGCAGCCTAAGCAGAGCTGTGCAGGTCTCCCCTTTTTCCCTAAAAGGCAAGCCACAAGCTGTACATAGCTTCAACAGAGGGTGTGGGGTCGGTTGAGGGAAGGGGAAGGCTTGTCAATGTTTTGTTTTGTTTTTTTTACTTGCTAATGCGATTCATATTGCAGGTGAATTAGAGGGCTCTAAGAATTACAAACTGCTCCTTTAAATATTTCTATAAAACACAGACTAAACTACAGTTAACTAACATAAATAACATGACCAAGATGAAGTGGTTGCTGAAGATGAATAAATAAATGATGATGATGATGATGATGATGATAACGTATGTTTTTCATTAGGAGGCTGTTTCCCTCAGAGTAAACCTTCCAGTGTGCATCAGTGCAACCCACCATGTACCAAACCCTTTTCTTTCTGCACACAGGTAACCAATACTGTGGCACTGCAACTGATTAATTAGCATATTACTTTGTTTGCGCCACATTAACGTTCATTTTGGCATCTTTTCACACATTGTTGTTTGATATTGGAGTCCTGGCAATTATCCTGAGCATTCTCCCGACACTCTGCTCCACAAATCTAAAAACATCAAAAAACAAAATCACAGCTGCAACAGAAAACAATTTGTAACCCAAGTCAGAGTGCCATAGTTAATGACCGATAACAACTACACGGCAGTTTCTTTCTGCTTCTCTCTGTCAGAGTGGGATGTGTGGCTGTGAGAAGGGCTTCACAGAGGTCATGACCTCCAATGGTTTCTTGGATTACTGTACAAAAACCCCGGGGTCGGACTATAAGAAAGCAGATGTGAAGAGCAGCGGGGGACGCCTGAGGCCCAGCCGCATGCAGAAACATAACGACCTCAGAGGCTGGACTCTGCAGCCACTCGGGCCAGGTGGAAAAACCTGCATTTGTTTTACCATGCTACTGTAGTGGTTCTCATCCACAGTCCTGCATTGCATATTTCTGTGTTTTCCCTGCTCTAACACACCAGCCTGAGTTCAGGAAGGGCTACATAATTGCCTGTTGAGATTATTGGTCCTAGTGCAGGGAAAACAAAAATGTACAGTTCATGGGATTTACAGGACTGGAACTGGGAACCACTGGGCACTTGACTTAAAAAAACAGCTTTCCCTATTCAGGGCATACATTTGCTCAGTATTAGATGCAAAGCTGGTCACAGATCAGCAAAAGAGGGTAATTTAAAGCTGCCTTCTCTGTGTTAATTACCAGACGGGCGGGTCAGGCTGTGGGTGTACGGGCTAATGGCAGCCGGATTCATCATGATCCTCCTCATCATCACAATGTCCTTTCTTCTGTGGTAAGTGTAGTATATTGTGTTATCACTGTAACTGGAATTTGTTTAGGACAGTGGTGGCTCAGTGGTTGGGGCTCTGGGCAACTGATCAGAAGGTTGTGGGTTCAAGCCTTGGGACAACTAAGCTGCCACTATTGGGCCCTTGAGCGAGGCCCTTAACATTCTCTGCTTCAGGGTCACTGTATCATGATCTTGTGCTCTGGATAAGGGTGTCTGTTGTAAACGTTTTGAAGACTGTTGTCACGCGCGCGGCTGTGCACGGGACATAGCGGCGGTCGCCACGCGTTTATGTTTATGTTTAGTTGTCCCTGTCACGTGAGTTATGTTAAATGTTCCCAGCTGTTCCTCGTCTGTCTCCCTGTGATTCGACCTGTTTAAATGCCCGCTTGTTTCCGTCCTGTGTTGTCTTCCGTTGTGTGTGTGTGTGTGTGTGTGTGTGTGTGTGTGCGTGTGTGTGTTTATCACGCCTGTCGCGGTGTGTTTCTGTTTAAACCCGGTCTTTGTTATTTAAAATAAATATGTTTAAAGCAAAGAAAAGCCTTGCGCTTGTGTCCTGTCCCCGCCGCTACGCGACCGTGACATTGTGTCCATTGGTGGTATCACAATGTAAATGGTGCTAATGATTTTACACATGACCTGTGACTGACTCTAGACATGTTTCATGGTTTTCTTCCTTTTTTTTCCCCACCTTTTTCCCCAAACTTAGTCAATTTAATTTATCTACTAGCTAGTCTCCCTTATTACATGATAGATATCAAGAGTCCACTCATTCTTGATTCATTTAGAGATCTAGGATATATTCATTGTGTCAGTGATATAATTTTTGTATCTTGATAGATAATTTGCCAGTTCTATCTAGATAATCATAAATAATAATATATACAATTATTTATTTATATACCACTTTGCATTTAGAGTTCAAAATCTCAAAGTGCTTTACATATAACAATTATTAAAAAGTCAAAACAAAGTATTTATGATCAAGCACATTAAAAAACCAATGTACAATCACTAATGAATTGGCTAAAAAATATTGTGTTAGTGCGATGAATCATGAAAAGTTTATTTAACAAGATAAAAGACCCAATAGCTAAGAATCGGCTCAATTAAAAACACTAATAGAGCATGCCTAACGTTCTCTGGAGCGCTATTCCAGAGTTTCGGGGAGAATGTTCCACCAGCTGAGCTGTGAGTGATGCTCGGGATTAACATTAGACCTGCCTCAGCTGAGTGAAGCACTCGGGATGGACTGTACTGCTTCAGAAGATCAGCAAGATACGCCGGAGCTAAACCATTTAGAGCTTTAAACAGTCATAGCAGGACTTTGTAGTCTATGTGGAACTTAATAGGCAGCCAGTGTAGCCTGAATAGAACCGGGGTAATGTGCTCTGACTTTCTTTTCCTAGTAAGGACGCGGGCTGCTGCATTCTGAACTAGCTGAAGCTTCCTTAAAGAGACAGCAGGGCAGCCAGCCAGCAACAAGTTACAATAGTCCAATCTAGAGGTTATGAACATGCACTAGTTTCTCACCATTATGTAGGGCTAGCATATTTCTGATTTTGGCTATGTCTGTCAGATAATAATAAGCTGTGAATGAATGAATAAATAAATCTCTTTCTGGGAGTCCGAAAGCTAACACAAATTTGAAATCAAACTAATACATGTGAAACCAGCCACTGCATCCTTTCTTTATAGGGCAAATTAATTGATGTAATTAATTACATTACACTTTCAGGATACAATTCAAGCACACAGCTGCGGGTTGAGGGTCTTGCTCAACAGTGGTTCATTGGAACTGAGCTACCAGTACCCTGAACATGCTGACTCGGAGAGAACGACGCTCTTACCTTGGAAAGCGGCTGTGATGTTGTTTACGGTGTTCAGCTTGCTGTTGAACTGGTAGCAGATGCCATTCAAATATGAGTTTCCATCACACTCATGAGCAAGACTCTGGCTGCAACTCTACATCACGACCAAAATAAAAATGAAATTTATACTTTGTCAGAGAAACCTTATGAATACTACTTGGCTTCCTCCTGCTCCGGCTCTGCCTCCTGACCACACCCTCTAATGGTTCTTCATACCTGTTCAGTGGAATATTCAGTTTTGTTGTCCCACACTAGACACCTCTGATATTAACAACTACCGACCGGTATCACTTCTCTCTACAATTTTTGAACATGCTGTTTAAACTCAGTTGTCTCACTTCTTCACCCAGAATAATCTTCAGGACCCTAACCAGTCTGGCTTCAAAGCAGTGCAGGGAAACTGCCCTCGTGGCTGTTACTGAGAAGCTTCACTCCTCTAGATCAGCCAAACTATTATTGGTCCTGATCCTTCTTGATCTCTCAGCAGCCTTTGACACGGTCAATCACATGACCCTCCTGTCCATCCTCACGAGTCATGGAAGTGGTTTGCCTCCTACCTGGAAGGACGGTCATATGACATGGAGGGGATCATCATCTGCTCCACACAGACTCTCCACTGGACTCCCACAAGGCTCAGTGCTTGGTCCTCTTCTATTTTCCCCTCTATACCAGCTCTCTCAGTGAGGTCATATCCTCACATTGCTTTTCATTCCACTGCTATGCTGATGACACACAACTTATCTTCTCCTTTCCTCCCTCAGACACTCATGTTTCTGCTCAGATCTCAGCATGTCTGGCGGACATCTCATCATGGATAGTAGCTCATCACTTGAAACTAAATCCCGGCAAGACTGAGCTGCTATATATGCCTGGAGATTCGTCCCCATGTCAAGATCGTGTCATCTACCTGGAGATGACATGTCATCTCCTAACAGGTTTTCCTCTGCGTGTCATCAAACCACTGCAACTGATCCAGAATGCAGCTGCACACATTGTCTTCAATCTCCTCAAGTTCTCCCACATCACCCCATTGCTGCGCTTCCTCCACTGGCTTCCTGTAGCTGCACACATCAGATTTAAACACTGATGCTGGCCTACAAAGCCAAAAATGGACCAGGCCCACCTACCTGAAGACACTTCAAACCCCGCTCTGTACCACATTCCCTTCGAGCCACAAGCACGACTCGACTTGACCTGCCATCTCTTAAGACACAAGGAAGACAGACTCTTCTCTGTACTGGCACCAAGGTGGTGGAATGAACTTCCCCTAGTTGTCCGAACAGAAGAGTCACTGGATGTCTTCAAACAAAGACCAAAGACCCACCTCTTCACTAAACATTAGAGCACTTAAGATCTAAGTCTACAAAAAAAAGACCCTCGACTTGTACAATATTTTCTTTCTGAACTAACTCTCATACTAACTTCTCTATAACAGGGTTATAGCTTTATGGTATTCTTAGACCATGGCCTATTTCTGTTGTGTGAGGATGTTTTTTGATAGAGACTACAAAGCACTTCTGTACGTCGCTCTGGATAAAAGCGTCTGCTAAATGCTGTAAATGTCAAAAGTAAATATTGTGTCTAGCTAGTCATTGTTTGAATATTTCTTACCTTCCCTGTGTTCCAATGATTTTTTAAACACGCAATAGATTTCCACTTACAACTCGGAAGTGTGTACCACTGTGTGTCAAGTGTACTGTGAGGGACTGTGAGTGGAACTATGTAGGGATTATGTCCATGTGGGGGAACCAGTGATGTAGGTGCTGCACTGTAAATTTCAGTATCATAAAATTGCACCTTAATAATTGAATTAGGAATTAAAATCCTAAATGTATTTATAAAAATGTAGCTATGTGTGTGTGTCCATAGGAAGTAAACGACGCCAACACTCAACACCATGGTTCAGTGTGATGATGTCACCACGCCAACACACCCAAAGTGCAATGTTGCTCCTCTGGTGGACACACTCCCAATGACCTCATCCTGCCTGCCATACCTTCTCTTAGCTCTGACTGCTTTCCTTCCGTTTCTCTGCCTTCAGTTTTTCTTGCCTCTCTGCTCCTATATTTTCTACCTTCTACCACTCTCTACTCTCGTACCACATCTCAACCTCTCGTCTTTGCATCCCAGCTTCTCAGCTCTTCATGCGTTCATTCGGGTCTCCAAGTCTCCTGGTGCCAGCCCCCCACAACTGGGATCCGCTGGATTGAACTTTACTCTCACCACTGGCTCTCAACCTGTCCCGTCTACCATTGCCTGCAGCCTAAACCCTACTCTCGTCCCTTCCAGCCTCCACTTGCAGATTCTCGAAGGCGCAGACATTAACCTCCCCTCTCTATACTGCTACTCTGCTGGCTCTGTCGCTCCTCGCACTTCTAACAATAGTGCTCTCTCTCTCTCTCTCTCTCTCTCTCTCTCCCTCTTTCTCAAATCCTCATATTTCAAAGATCAATGCACCTGCACACTCCTAGAATAATACCATTGGAGTCACATCAAATGTCAGAGATAAACTGTTCAAACTCACCGTGAGTCCAGCTGATGGAGACGTTTGAGCTGCCATGGACATCCCAAAAAAACGAATTGCATCCGAGTCTGTGGACCAATAAAGCTGGTTAGGGGTGTGTGTGTGTGTGTGTGTGTGTGTGTACATACATACATGGCTGGGCTGCAGTGTGTGTATGAATACATGGCTGGGCTGCTGTGTGTGTGTGTGTGTGTGTGTACCTGGTTGATACAGTAGGCTGCAGTTTCCTGCAGCTTTACAGTTGTAAATCGCTCCTGAATTTTTTGCACCTAATGGAGCACTGACGATGATTCTGACAAACAGATAACACAACCAATCAATTAACCAATCGAGCCTTCACCAAGCTCTGCTCCCTTGTCTGGCATGGCAGCTATGAAGTTTTTTGGAGCAATACGTCCAGAATTTCAGAGAGGAGCAGAAAATAAAGTCTCCATAGTGCCTTTAAAGGCTACATCCATAACATCACGATTATCCTGTTAGCGTAAGAGAACTAACAGGATGAAGGAAGAGGCTAAAGATCCAAGTCAAAACAGCAACAAACTTATCAACTCCTTGTAGATGAAACAGAAATATAAGAAGCGGTGTTGTTCCTGCTGCAGGATTATTTGCATTTTTTTCAGGGTTTGACAACTTTCTGGAAGATTTGGGAACCAGGAGAGGGGGCCCCGTATCACATTATTGGTACATGGATAAGAGAAGAGACAGATGGACGGATAAACAGACAGGCAGATAGCTAGATGGACTGACATATGGAGACAGTCACATTGACAAACACATTGACACCCTTTCTGCCAAGAAAGCTAGGTGGGTGTTGTTCCTTGCTCAGCTTAACTTCACATTAACCTATAGACCAGGCTGATATCCTCTCCATGAGTCCACTCCTGCATCATGAACTTCAGAAGCCATTTTAGCACTGTTGGAATAATATGGGACCCCTGAAGAGTACTCCCCCCACCACCGCCACCCCCAAACAGAGCATATGTACCCATTGCAATCGCTTCAGTGGATACACACATCAGTGAGTACAGAGCACCCAGGTACTCAATGCACCACTCAGCTGGTGAGTAATAAAATCTGGTGCTCACCTGGCGATTGACTTCATCATCCAATTATCTCTCTCAATTCTTTAATAACCCCTCCCCCTTTGGTGTGTTTTAGGCCATCATCCCACATTTTTTCCCTGGTCTGGTGAACCATCAGATGCCCCCGCACATGGTTAATGGGATAAAAGACAGTGAACAGACATAGGTTGCTGCTCACATACACCTTTAACGTGACAAGATCGTGATGAAAAGAAAATACCTTTTCCACGAAGCTGCTAAGTGCTCAAAAATTGAGCAGGTCAGTCAGAGCCACCTGTACACTCAGGACCAGTCTAATGTTAGCTAAAAAGCTACTGCTGTAGGCTGTTCCCCTCAGGAAGTCAAATTATATAATAATAATAATATAATAATAATAATGCTTCTTTATTGTCACATATACATATACAAGTACAGTACAGTGAAATTTGATTCTTCGCATAT
>JAOUQW010000004.1:17408525-17419860 GCA_028565825.1 Olivaichthys viedmensis
GTCGTTCTTTTTATATGTTCATTGTGGATTATTTTCCTGAAGGGCGCCAGTAATTCTGAAGGACACCGTATCTGCTTAGTATTTAAATAGTTTGTTATGGTAGCCTTTTTTTCTGGCCCAGAAAAATGTAAGCAAATGAAAGGAGACTCCTGAAACAAAGAAAGGAGGTGCATATAATCCCTAGAAATCTTGAGAATTGTTGTCTTTTTGTCATGTCTTTAGTATTTACTTTATTGTAGGTGTATTTTTTTGACACCAGAAACCACGTACTGCAGCTTTAATGCACACTTGGTGTGGTGTGTTTAAAGAACACACTGCAGTCTGCAAGGTCAGCTCCTAGCTTCACTTTTGGCACTACCACGTCACTTGTAGTGTTTCGCTCTGACCACAAGGTGGCGGTATTACACTGACAAACCTAACTAGCGGTACCGCAAAAGAAAAGGAAAGGCACACGAACCAATCAGCGGGCAGGTTGCTTTTTAAAACCAGGAAGTCGTTGCATTTGGGAGAGACAGCAGCTCCATGACGCAGCGTGCTGAAGGAACCTGCTCACAGAACCTGAAGGAACCTGCTCACAGAACCTGAAGGAACCTGCCCACAAAACCTGAAGGAACCTGCTCACAGAACCTGAAGGAACCTGCCCACAAAACCTGAAGGAACCTGCTCACAGAACTGCAGAAACCTGCTCACAGAACTAAAGGAACCTGCTCACAGAACCTGAAGGAACCTGCTCACAGAACCTGAAGGAACCTGCTCACAGAACTGAAGGAACCTGCTCACAAAACCTGAAGGAACCTGCTCACAGAACCTGCAGGAACCTGCTCACAGAACTGAAGGGATTGGTAAGTTAGCAGGTTTATTAATATTAATGTTCGGCTGTCACAGTAGTGTCGACTCCAGACGCTGAAATGAGTGTGTTGTCTGTAGACATGCCTTTATTTACTGCACTAACACACATCACACTTAAACATCTCCCCACTGGGTAGAAAGGAAACTAAACATGGCCACTCTTTCCAGGTGTCTTGAACAAGGACCCTGGAACATTTTCATGTAGTCCTGAATGCCATTTATTGCCTCTGACTAGTGTGCTGTGCTTCTTCTGTGTGCTTCTTCTGGACCTGTGTGCTTCTTCTGGACCTGTGTGCTTCTTCTGGACCTGTTTTTCAGTAGCTTGGTGCAGATGTCAGATGGGGGCAGTTGTGGCTCAGTGGTTAGGGCACTGGACTACTGATCAGAAGGTTGTGGGTTCAAGCCTCAGCACCACCAAGCTGCCACTGTTTGGCCCTTGAGCAAGGTCCTTAATTCTCCCATTCTATTCTAAAGGCAGCATCCTGGGTTTTCAGCAGCATGTGCACTTCTGCAGTCATCCATGGTTTGTCATTTGTGTATGTGGTGAATAGTTGTTGCAAGATGTTGTGTAACACACATTTTGTGTTAATCTACTGGGTCCCCTGGCCTGGACAATTTTTGTTCTTCTGGACAATTTTCGTTCCCTTAGGGCCATTAGAATCATCCTTACCTCACACTGTCATTGTTCAAATTAACATACTATTTAACTGACAGGTACTCACTTGTACATAAAGATATCATATCTTTTTTACATGTTCATGGAGCCCAACATATTTGATACATGCTTTAGCAGAGGTTAAACTGGACTTACCTCACTATTTTCAGTCGATTATGGGTGGTCCTGGTGTCAATTTGGAGGGAACATAAAGGTTCAGCTAGATTGTTATTTTTGGCTGTGACCGACAAACGACAATATCAGGAAGGCAAAGGTCCGGTGTGAGCACTTCTTAATTATTAGCAGTTACTAGCAGAAAGAAGACACCACAGCTGTTGCTCTTTCTTTCTGTTGACTCATGCATCCAAGGTTTGTGAATTTGCATGGTGAAAGTCGACCTAGATGAACTTCGCACAAAGCAAAATCAACTGCAACCGGAGGTAAACTGCTTTTTCTAGTTCTGGTGTCCTTTCCCATTCAGGTGAATTGGCTCCTCCTGGCACCAGGCAAATTTTATTCGTGTTTGTTCGCTTCTTTACTCTGTATCTTCTCAGTACATGTTCAATAGTGCATATGACAACCTTTCTTATGTTAGGGAATACGTTGTTGTCCTCTATGATACAACTCTCAAAGCCTGATGCTGTTATTTGCTAACACCAAGTTGCCAATTGTTGCCTTTTGATCTTGACAGATGGTTTCTCCCTCTTATAGATGGTCTTACCTTAATCCCACAGACAAAAAAGTGGGTCTTCCAGATATCCAGAAAGATTAACTGTGCCACTACAAAGCGTTGCCTGTTCTCAATTCAAAAGGATCTAATGATTCCAGACACTATGTGAAAAGCTCTTGCTGCCCAGCTTCCCTCATGATCATTCCATGGTTGATAACACGATCAGTGAGGATAGCTCATGTCAATTGAAACATTGTCATCCTCTGCCTCTTCCCCTCTGTAGTCCTTCATATTTTTTCCCCAAGGCAATTTGTGACTTTATATACTTAATATCGTTCCAGTTTCTGTTCCTCCTGTTTAGTCTGTTTGTTTGATTTCCTCTTTGTTTTTGACTCCCTGTTTTTGACCCACGCCTGTGCCCTGACTACGATTATGGATATGCCTACGTTACGACTGTCTGCCTGTTACCTGACCCCTGCTTTGAATTACAACGATGATGTATGGATTAACCCTAAACCCTCCAATAAACACACCGAACGTCCGCACTTGCGTCCTGCCTCTTCTCCCGTGCCGCGGTACACGTTACAGAATGCAGCACTTTGACCTGCACACGTAAATGAATTGCACCAAACTATTTTGGGTAACACTATACTCAAGTTCCACCATAAGTATGAAAAGTATCATAACACAACCTTATGTCAACAAACTTGACTCAGGTGTTTGACAGCTGACGGCTTTTGGAATAAGCCTTTATAAGTGTTTTAGTACATTTATGTTATTTTTAATGAACGGCTTATGTAAGTGTACTGTAGCCCCATGAACACCACCTTCAAGTAAGGTAAAGTATGATATGTATGTCATAACTGTGTCTTGACATAGGAAACATGTTTTATAATGCTTAAGGTGACATTAAGATCCTCAAACCTTAGATACAAGCTGTTGTTGTGCTCACAGATTATTTTCAGCATTTCCCAATAATGTGCCCCCCTCTAGTGGTGTAAAGTGTATGAAATACAGTTTGCTGTTCCAGTCTGATTCATGTGTGCATGTGTGCATTCCAGTAAAGACCCTATGGATAGTCCGAACTCCGGCAGCACCCAAAAGGCTTTAGCATTGGCCTATGATGGAGATGCAGACATGTGACCATTCTGCCATTGAACTATAACTCCAGCTTATGCAACTCTGAGACCTCCTGAGACAGGCCAAGGTCATTCCAGCTGCAACAACCATGCTGTTTTAAACCAAGCCCTGTGCCTCTACATGTAGTGTGTGTGCTTTTGTGGTTTGATTTTTACAGATGCTAAACAGAGCTGGAGGATTGTTACAGAGGAACAATTTTCCTTAAGCATTTGCGAACATCTTAATATGATATGTGAAGAGAAAAATTAATTAATCCCTTTTTGTCTAAACAGGCTCCTCTTATGCACTATGTTAGTGCAGTATCAAGTATCACAGTGCATTGTCTTTCTGTTTTTATATTGTAAATGTACATTTCAGTGTTGTTTTTTATGACGCTTACTGATCACTCCTCTCAAGGCAGACTATTTAATGCCATTGAATTTCATTAAATACAAACATTGGATTGACATTGGGTGTAGCTTAATTCAGTCACAAAAACTTTGGAAAAGTGGCCCATGAGGAACAGCAGCAGTTATATACTGTAACTATTTTGTGATTATGTATGTCATAACTGTCCTGAATGGTTTATAAATAAATCAGAATCTTCTAAAGAAAAGAACATGTGTTCATTCAGTACATAGATTCAAACTATAAGCACATTTAGATGCAGCCCCAGTGATGGATGGAGAGAGAATTACCTAGAATTTGTGGACGGATATTCAAATCACTCAGCGACAACAATGTGGGCCAGCTAAAGTGACCCAAACCCAGCTGCATCTTCTACTAATTCAATTTAGTGATTTAATCTGTCAGATTCTCTTCTGTCTGAGCTGAAATTAACTGAAAGTGCCACTGATATCTGCACAAGCTGCCCCACTACTGGGCTCTTTTGTCATCTTCTATCAGTCCCAACCAGCTAAACTGGACCAAGCTCAAACTGAAATCAAGCTGAGGCCAAAAGGCATCATGGAATTAGTAGATTCATTATAGCTGAATGTTCAGTATCAGCTACAGGGAACCGGCTTTGCAAGCATGCAAGTGCCAGTAGGTGGCAATACAATGCAAACACTTCCTCAAGTCTACAGGAAAAACTCCAAAATGTCATCACATCAGCATCAGCATTAAGAAGCAGGATCAAGAAATGGGAACCAGATTCTGTATTTAATGGGTGAGAAAATACTTAAGGCAGTCTACAGTACATTTATTGCAAAAATGGGAAAGTGTCCAGTTTTCTAGTTTATATCTGTGGTAAGAAACTGAGAGGTGAGATAAATACATGAATTAACCTTCTTTCCTTCATCTGTATTCTGCACACTGTTCACATGTTGCATCAATAGAATCAAATAACGAGGAGCAGAGTTTTAGATTGGGTGCAGTGTGAATCAACTCCACTCCTCTTGCCTGAGGTAGTTTGATTCTCCAGCCGTGCAAAGCGCACCAGTGGAGGTCTGCGATAAGCCTCTCCCAAATACATATATAAAATTGGGTACATCGATTTATGAGTTCAAGTTAAAAAGAACCTATTATGCTCTAAAAAGATAATACTAAAGCCTATTTGGACATGGAATCATTTTTTTATTTCTAAATGAGTTCACCATGAGAATTATAAATCACTTATTTCCAAATACGCACCACAATGTTTGACTTTTTTTTTTGCACAAGTGCACTTAACTTTCATGCTCATTCTGCAGTGTCATCAAGAACATGAATGCACACATTCCCTTTAGTGTCAGTTTGCAGAATATGATGTGAAATTTACACCCTGGATAGACAGTCACCAGCCTAAAGGCCTGTATCAAGCATTTCACCATACAGTTCAGCATAAAGAGATTCATCCCTATCTTAGACTTGCCTTTCTCCTTCACCTGCCCTATTGTCTAGGACACCCCACACCTCCCTTCTCCTCTCCTCTATCTCTTCCAGTCTTCTCCTCTATCTCTCCACTCCCCTCTGTCTGGAGAGCGTTGTATTCGAGAGAAAGCACTCTCTCGCTCAGTGTGAGTCTTATCAGATGAGATAAGACTGTGAGCTTGGGTCCTAATAGCATCTCGGCGCAGCAAAATTCTCCTCACGCGTGCGCCGAACAAACAAACACATCATCCAGCCGCAGGCCCATACATCACTTCCATACAGCGCACCGCACCTGCCCACGAAACTAGCTCTTTTATCACACCCAGGGTTTACTCACTCGAGGACAACACTGTAACACTTTAGGGAAATAGCCTTCAAATAGCATTTTTCCAGCAGTCAAGTACACACCTTTAAGTAGTATCAGGTTGAAATGCAAAACAAGTTTAAGTCATGGCACACAACTGTAATGGACTTAAAAATAGCCTCATGGAATTTATTGTGAATTCCACCAAAATTATAGTTTATGTATTTTTGATGGTTATGTTTCATACATTGTTTTTGTGGATGTTTATATGTTTAGTTTGTAGTCCATTTACTACTGCTGAGTTTATGCTTCGCGATTGCAACGTGCTGTCATGCGCAGCTGCAGTTAAACAATTAATTTGTCCATTGTGCTTGCCGTAGCCTTGCAAACTCCGATATAAAAGCTTTGCTTGAGTGAGGCAAGAAAATGAACACCAGAAATATTCTAACATTTATAAAATTAAATAATGATGCACAAGCTCAGAGATTCAATGCATGTAGTTTATTAATAGTCATAGGACTTAATCAGCATGTTTTTATTTCACTTTAAGTATTTTAAGCTTAAATTATACTTTTGTTTTCGGTCATGTTGTGCTATCGGTATTTACGCGTTTATCGGAGTGGTACATGTGGTGTAAAAGTTTGCTGGTGTACATATACAGTATATATGCATTTTTCTGTCTTGTGTAGCAGACTTGCAGCTGCTGAAAAACATCTAATACAGTGCTGAAATATTGCTGTCTGTATGGTATGTTGCAATCACATCATTTATTGATTAATATCTTCTTGTTAACTGTTCCGGAGCTAAATAGCTCATGGGAAAAAAAATATTTCTCCTCCCTCTTTCGAAATGCCGTACTAGCTCTGAAAGCTTGCTAAATGTTGTTGTATGTTGTCTGAAGTTTGTGGGGCAGTAGACTGTGTGTTGTTGTGTGTGTGCACATGTGGGCATGTATTGTTTGGTCATTGTTGCAAAGAAAAAGAAAAGAAAAGAAAAAACTCTGATATAGAGGCTTTGCTAGAGAGAACTTGCAGCTGCTGGAAAAGATCTAATACAGTGCTGAAATATTGCTGTCTGTATGCAGAATAAAAAAAGAGAGCGAGAGAGAGAGAGCAGTCCAGAGACTGGCTGCCGTGTCTTCTGTCTGCCGCACACACACACCATGTTCCACTGTTGCCATGACGGTCGTCACATTGATGCCATAACCAGCCATCACACAAACACTGTCAAAATGCTGCACATATTACATACTGTTCAAAAACCACATAGTTAAAGATGTCTTTAAATCTTTGTAAGAAATAGCTAGTAGAAGACTTCAACCAACTCACCTACTAAGCATCATTAAACCAATATAACACCACTGTGACCACCATACAGCATAAGCCATCAAAGGAAAAAGGTGGGGGATAGAAAATTTTATTAAACCCATTTTCCACCTCTTCTGTTTTCGCCTGATGGCTCCAGAGAGAGGGAGTGTGTGTAATTGTGCATGGGAAATTAAGTCTGCCACTTCCTACACTATTTAAAGTACTCACCCACAGGGAAGACAAGTCTCCTTCTTCACCTAATAACAACTTAGTGTTTCTACACACACATGCCACACATACACAACATGCTGCATTTTTCTTCTCATATGAACATCACCAGCTTTCATTCTCACTCGAATAAGTATAAATTAAGCAAGGTTTTTAACCATGCGTCTCTGAGAAATGTACCATACAAAATAAGCTTCTCTTGGGGAGTTAGCCTCTGTTCATGAGACCCTGTTTCCGTTGAAGAACAAACACGTCCTCTTCAGTATCGCAATCAGAAAAGAGAAAAGACTGTAGCTCCTTTTGATTCAGCTGTACACTGTGTTGTTAAGTAGAACATTCTATTCATTCAGCTGAGTTAAGTTAAGCACACTTCTAAGGAGTTAATACCGAAATTGAGCACATGAATATAAACCTCGGAATTAACTACAGACTTGTGTGCTGCTCAAACAGTTATGTGCAGCGTTCGGAGTTCACCAAAAACAGAAGGGTGTCTCAAGTATTTGTGATTCCAACCTTGACCTTTGGATTTTTCTTGTGTGATATCCACTCCAGCTCCAGCGCCACTGTCTCACTATTTTCTGTAAATACACACAAAAAACTATGGAATGTCATTTGAAGGCAATATTAAATATATAAATAAACCATTATAAATTAAATGAATCGTCACAGTTTCTGCTACAACTCCCATCAGCAGTCACAGCATTTTTTACCCCTCCCTAAGCGCTGCACTTTCTGTATGACATTTACATGTTTACATCTTTAATAGAAAATAAGAACCTGTCAATTAAGTGCAGAAAACAGCATCCACAAGTGTGAAAATACAGTGTGCTTACTGCAGATTTCGGGGGTAAGCACTTTGAGCACATTTGAGCTTTCTTCATTTGACTAGCTTCATTACTATTGATACTATTAATTGGCACCCAATTAATGTGGATGGATTCCAGACAAATTTGTAAAGATGGCAAATTAATGTGAGTATCAGGCATCTAGATCTACAAAGATTTCTATAAAACTGTCTATTGTTAAAAGTGCTATACAAATAAAATTTTATTGAATTAAATCATGACAAGGACCATTCATGACTCATCAACCTCAACATATTCGCAATATATTAGGTTACTATTAAATGTTTATGTGAACTTTTGCTTTGTTCTCGTTTATATATTATTCTATTAGTCTGAACTTTATTTTTTTAATTGCCTTGTTTTTTTATGTTATGTGTTGCATTTGACAGCAAAAAAATCTGCTTTATTAGTCTGCATTTTCTGGTGTCAGATTGTTTTTGGACTATTTTTTGGGGCTAAGTAAAACCTGGCAACCTTGGAGGAGTGAACAGTACACAGGTAATTTCAATAATCTGAATGGACCACCCAGAACATTTAGTTAAGCACCTACGTAACTTAAGTCTGAACATGGATAACTATCCCTGTGTATCAATTGATGTATCTTTTATACTTTGCCAACTCTGAATATGGCCCATAATTTGTATTACTATGAACACATTAACAGGTTTTTTTTGTAAATTATTTGTACAAAAATGCAACAAAGCATGTTAATAGCTAAATTGAATATTGTAGGACACCTTGCCATTCACAACCTTTCTTGCCATTCTGGACACAATAATGTGATAATTGACATAATTCATTGGCCAATGTTTGTGGAGAGATTTTAAAATCACTGAGAAAATAAGCTTCTTTTGGAGGTAACCTGTGCTTATACAATGTTATTTCTGTTGCAGAGTGAGTCTGTCCCCAAATTTACATTTTTGGCATCAAAAGAACTTATTTGAAATACTCTTGCCCATGAATCATAAATAAGAGATCTGTTATCTTAGTGACGGGTTGCTTTAAAACCTCAGCGTTTTCTCCTCTGATCAAATCTTTCATTTGTTTTCAGCAGCAGTTTAATCAGCTGGACTGGTGAGCATGCCAGCAGAAGTTTCCCCACTCAGGATCAATAGAGGTAGAGGCCTATTGATGAAAGTGCAAGGCCGCTGGAGCCACCTGTCTCCGCACGACCCAATCGATTTAATTTTCTCCAACTCCATCTGCGTCAGGAGGCGGTCTGGTACCTTTTGAATTTCATGCGGCTTCAGACAGGCATTATCAATCAAACGTGGAGAATGACCAGGCCTGGTTATGAGTGGGGTCTCTGTCCAACCAGGACAGGTTATGGGAATGATGGCACTTGCTTGGGTATGTTTCACATAGACGTTAACAGTCCCTTTCTATCATCCTTGTAAGGAAGGTTTGTTTTTTCTACCTTGTTTACACATATGCTTTTGACCTCTTTCCAATATAGATCGCTTTTCACTGTTTTTACTGTTTATTAAAGCCTGTTTATGGAAGGTACAGGCAAGAAAAAGTCAGCCTATGCCTAATTACATAATTTTCTCAGTCCTTGTTATTTCTTCTTTATTTAAGGGTTAGTCTATTAGGAATTTCCTGTTCCCTTTGAAACTCAGCTATAAGATGTATTCATCATTCTTTTAATGACTATGTTTTTGTGTCATTATTAGCAAGCCATATCCCTCTTAATAATGACAACTTTCAAGGTGTTTCCAAGCCTCACACGTTCCTCGAAACATAATGCAAACTCACATAATCACACTTCTGCCTCTCTCTATCTACAGTTGCGAGAAAAAGTTTGTGAACCCTTCGGAATTTCCTGGATTTCTGCATTAATTACATGTAAAACGTGGTCTGGCCATTTATCCAAGTCATAATAATAGACAAACACCTTTTTTCTAAACTAATAACACACAAGATTTGTACTTTTCATGTCTTTATTGAACACACTGATTAATCTTTCACAGTTCAGGCTGGAAAAAGTATGTGAGCCCTTGTATTTAGTAATTGGTAAAACCGCCTTTACAGGGTGTCTGCAGGCGTCATCAAGGTAAATGTAATATTTTTTAAGACTTTTTTAATACCACATCAAATTTAATTTAAGACCAAATTTGCAGTGATGATATGCCAAATATAAAAACTCACATTTCTAGATGTTTGGAAAATAACAAAAAAAAATGTTCACTCGAAACACGCCTACAATGGAAGTCTTGACAGCTTCTGGCTATTGTTGAAGCAGCTATCCTAAAACCAGTCCTAACAGCAAGATGCCCTGTTTCTATTTTGTGCTGTACTGTGGCACCTCAAAAATTGATTAAGAGAAACTCATCCATGAGACTGAGGGGGTTAAGAAGGGAAGCTATTTGACCATTCCTCTAAATGTTACAGGGACATTAGCATTAAGGAGGCAAGTGCTCCCATATACAAAAGCTCTGTTAAAATCATATAAGAATCATGTAGCCTAAGTCACTGATAAAATAAATATGTGGTGTAGAACAAGCATGTATGTTTCATACTAAAATTATTATAGCTCCCTAACCATGTATGTTAAGGAGCTATAATACTTGATACTTGATCAAAAACATTTGTATGGTATAAGATTTGTATGTGTCAAATACAAAATTGTATTATTGTTTTAAATGGGTTTTTTATGCCAATTTTTGGTGCCACTAATTTCTTGTGCCACTGATTGGATGTAGTGATACATGATATACGTGTAAGACCCAGATTCACACCAACACAGAGTAGGATCCAATTGCAGAGTTTTATTAACGAACATAATCCAAAAGCGGTAATCCAAAGTACAGGCAGAATGTAGAAAAAAACAGGAAGTCAAATAACGAGCAAACAAAACAAAGGGGACAGGCAAAACCTGTGAGGCGTTTCTGGTAACCAGAAAACATACACAATGTAGAAACACTCAGAATTGTCATCAATAGATCGGCAAGACTTTGCAATGTGTCCACATAAGTGAACTGTTTATATACTGTGTGTGATAACAGTGGAATGTGGAACAGGTGAGTGAACTAGGTGAACCGGAAGCAGAATTCGGGTGAAGGTGACCTCTGGCGGTGTGGGGTGGTATTGTCAGTAGTGTCGGGGTTGGCCGTGACAGCTACATGTAATGTCTCTGTAATAAAATATACAAATGTACATCTTGGGTCAAAGTTTTAGCCATGGCAATTGTAAGTTATGTCATCCAGCCAGTTATTTCTACTACTAAAATATTGACATGAAATCTATAAGTGCAATCTAATTGTATATCATTGTATATCAATAAGAACTTAGCTAACTAATGTCATTATAACTAAATGTTATTAATTACTAATTACTTTTTTGCCGTTGAAGTTTTGAGATAACAGCTGAAAAGTTTGTGGTTTGTTTACATTTTAACTTTGCAGTATAGACAGCAGAAGACTTAACAGCTTGCCGGAGTCCCCGCTTGCACTCTGATCATATTGTGCACCCTTTTCAGCCACTGTATGCTCTTATCATACCTAACAA
>JAOUQW010000004.1:17446409-17467292 GCA_028565825.1 Olivaichthys viedmensis
CACATTCCATATATGATAAAAAGTAAAAAACGCAAAAAGTGGAGATACATGTTTTTCATGGACAGCAACTAATATATATATATATATATATATATTTATATATAATTATATAATATATGCAGACAAGTTGCCAACATCCACTAATACTTCAATATATTGATAACAGTTACAACACAAATTGTCTCAGACATTTGATTTCTTGTCCTGCTGTTCCAGCAGAAAAACGACTCGGGATATTTTTGAGAACAACGAAACACAGGACAAAACCAGAACACGCACTGTTGAGCACAGACAGATACACTGGGGGGGACAAATATCAAACCACAAGAGGTCTGTGTACAAAGCACAGATATATCACCAAATTCAGACTTTAAAGCTGAAGTCCAGGAGCTGGCATGTATTGCTGTGACTTTGTCTAATTTCCGTTCATTTCTAGTCTGTGTCGTGCCACAGCAGGGATGGAAGACATAATGTCAGCGTTATAGCAAATTATTAAGCGAATTACAATAACAAAACAAAAAAAATCCAAATCACTGCAAGCAAAAGCCAAAAGCTTGGGTAACAACGAGCTAGTTGACGACAGTACCATAAATAAAATCCTTTCCCTCGGTCTTGCTAGCTAAGACTAGCTCGGCAGCAGCTGACGGCAAGTTTTAACTTTTATGCAGTGCTGATGGCAGAGAGATTATCTTGCGAGCTAAGGTGCTAAATTCAATTAGCTCCATCCGATTGTTTTTTGTCTTTTTTTACATTTGGAGAGGAAATACTATTGTTTTAAAATATGAAAAATATTTTTTGTTGGAGGAAAGTCCAGTTGGTTGAGTGGAAAATATGAATCACTGTGTGTCATATTTATTTTAGATTTTTGCCCATTCTCCTGAAGGGTGCCAATAATTCTGGAATTGCCAATTCTGGATTATTTTTATTGGGTTGGTTTAACTATGCAGTGTCTACCTTTTCAAATGGGGCCAGTTGGTGTTTCTTGTATTCATTAAATGAAATTAATAATAATGATATTTGTTCTCTATATCTTATATTTTGGTTGAAATTCTGAAAACATTCAATGTCAAAAAAATGCAAAAATAGAGCAAATCAGAAAAGAAAATGTTTTATGGGATGTGAGTGAGAAGATCTGAAATGCCCATGTTTGTTTTTTATATGATGACCATTATCACTGTAGTAACACAGAAAGAGATTCTCTCATAGAGGCTGTGGGTGAAAATGTCTCTACACATTTTCAACCACAGTTTCTCAGGACCATCAGATGATTCCAGAAAAGTTGCAAAGCAAATAGAATTAACCTGTGATAACCTCTTGTGTATGCAGGATGGGCTATGAGGAGTCTGAAGCCAGCATGCACTGTTGAAGCTATATCTGATCGCTGTGTGGAGTCCTGTGTTTTATTAGCATGCTCTTAGGGATGGCATGAGCAACCTGACCCTCTCTGAACACAAGGTAAGAGATAAACAGTAAATAACCACCAGCCAGTCACAGTAGCTCGAGGCATTAGACTTTTACCTGTTTTATATTGTCTTCCCTATTAATACATTATATTACTTGTAATTAAGAAACGTATATTTTCTAAGCAAGAAAATTGCATGTCTTTGGAGAAACAAGGTCTTGTATACTTAATGGCCTTCTTATTGATGGGATTAGTTTTCATACTGCCGTATGATATAGACTTGACCGATTTACGTCTTTTTCTAGCTGTTACAGCATAATGGTTTCTAGGGCTGGCCCGAATAGTTTGAATATTCGAGTATTCGTTCGTTAGGTTGGTATTCAATTCTCTATTTAGTATTCGGAAGCTTTTAAGCCACAAAAATGTAGCCTGAATGACAATAAATTTCATCAGCAAAGGCCTTTAGGTAGAACAGTTATTGTTAGTATATGGAAAATGTTAAAAATAAATAAATTCCACGATGCTGTTCATTTTACATCAGTGGCAGCTTGCGCGTCAAGTACGAATTTTGACCGATGCCAGAGCGCGTGCTGCTACAGGAGGATACTACAGGCAGAGAAATAGCCCATGTGCTGCTTCATTTCCATACACTGCAAAATTTTGCAGTAATATTGTATTCTGTATTGTTTCTAGCTAGAAACCACGCAGAAGAATTAGGACTGAGCGAAAAAAATATATGCTTGGTGCACGTGCGCTGCAGGTGTCCTGTGTAAAATGCCACATTTATTAACATGGATGCGCATTTGAAAGCAGCACCGCTGCGGTGCTCGCGCTGCGCACTTACCGCGCCTGGTATAAAATGGGCTTTTAATACATCTTTGCTGCCTACTAAATATATTTTGAACTGCAGTAACGAACATTCAAATAAAAAATGTGGTTAATTATGAAACGTAAGTATTATTGTTTTTAAGTGTGGTTTTGAGAACGAGTATTCGATGTCTGTAAAATGCTATTCGGGCCAGCCCTAATGGTTTCTCATTTGCGTAGGTCAAGCTTCCTTAGGGGCCGTGAGAGGATAAAGCTGGCCATGTCACGGGTCCCAACCCCCCCTCCTCCGGGGGAGATGACATCAGGACCTGTGGCAGAGAGCTGGTGTTATACACAGGTGAGAGAGAAAAGGGAGAATAAGAGACCAGGAATTCCTGATGGATGACTTGGTCTTGAAGCACACAGATATGGTTGCAATATTTCAAGTTGTATCTGCTGTTAAGCTTATTTTTTTATCAGTTGAATTTCTAAAACAGTTTTCCTAAATTCTGTCCCTTATCATCCTACCTGGCAGGTTAAAGTAGTAAAGTTCTCCTACATGTGGACGATAAACAACTTCAGTTTCTGCCGAGAGGAGATGGGGGAGGTGCTGAAAAGCTCCACTTTTTCCTCTGGTCCCAATGACAAAATGAAGTGGTGAGGTTCACTCTAAGTCACTGTGCCCTCAATTCATTTTCCTGATATCAATTTACAAAACATGCCTCATGGTCACTGCAGTGAATGCCAAGCCAGATGAAATGTCATGCCCTAACCCTCACTCCCAAATCTCTTTTCTCTGTAGGTGTTTAAGAGTGAATCCAAAAGGACTTGATGACGAGAGTAAAGATTATCTCTCCCTCTACTTACTGCTTGTGAACTGTCCAAAAAGTGAAGTGCGAGCAAAGTTCAAGTTCTCACTGCTGAATGCCAAAAGAGAAGAAACTAAAGCCATGGGTGAGCCCTCCCAAAAAAAAATAAAAAGCAATCCATATGTTGCTATTGTCTTTAGTCTATGGGATGGTGTGGTTACTAACCAATCTTGTTTGCTTTTATATGTTTTATAGAAAGTCAAAGAGCCTATCGCTTTGTCCAGGGAAAGGATTGGGGCTTTAAAAAGTTCATTAGGCGGGACTTCTTACTTGATGAAGCAAATGGACTTCTACCAGATGACAAGCTTACACTTTTCTGTGAGGTATTGTAGCTACTATATGAAAATATAAAGAACAGGTACATCAAGACTACATAGAATTTGATTGTTGTATAGTACGACTACTTGTCGCTCCTAATTTCGTAGTGATAATGAGTCTCCTGTAAAGGAACCATGGCAACTACTGTTTATGGTACTGCAGTGACAGAGATATGACCAGAGTAACAATGCACCAAACAAAACTCTTATTAAACTTGGAGCAAGTTCTCCTGTGGATGTCTTGCTGTTCTGTAATCACTGATCAGGGTTCTTGAATGCTTTTTGATGCCCGTAGGTGAGTGTGGTGCAGGACTCTGTGAACATCTCTGGTCAGTCCAACATGAATATGCTGAAGGTGCCTGAGTGTCAGCTGGCTGATGACCTGGGTAGCCTGTGGGAAGGCTCCAGGTTCACTGACTGCAGCCTGTTTGTGGGAGGACAGGAGTTTAAAGCACACAAATCCATCCTGGCAGGTGTGCACTTAGCCCAAGAGAACAAGGATAATTTTTCTGTTAATTTTGTTTCAAATGTGTGAATTGACCACTGCTAACATTTTTTAAACTTCGGTTTGCAGCAAGATCGCCGGTATTCAACGCCATGTTCGAACACAAAATGGAGGAGAGTAAAAAGGTAGGAAAAAAAGCTTAAGAAATAAAGTTCTCCGCCACCACGACTAATTTCTGTCATATCAATCTTATAGAGGTAATTTTCACAGTAATACTCTAGTATAGTAAACCTGCTTTAACATAATTTGTGTAAAATTCACCACTGCACTTTCAACCGCATTTACCTTTAATTGGATGAGCAGCACAGATGTGACCATCTGCTGTGCACAGCGCAGAAATGAGAGGTCCATGCACAGGGTCATCTAATTGGAACATGGGAAAACGCAAATGTTTCACAGGCCAGGGTTGTTTTAGAAAAAAAAAGAATTATTAGCACATATTTGCTATTATATATAATATATTCTATAATCTCTATGCACAATTTGTCAGCCCCTTTTCTTTCCTATCCATCAATGAAAAGGGACCATCAATAAGACTACTGCTCACCAGATATTATTGGGGTGGTGGACTATTCTCAGCATAGCAGTGACACTGTTGAATTTTCCACTCCCACAGAACCGTGTGGACATCAGTGATGTTGAACCGGACGTGTTTAGGGAGATGATGGTCTTTATATACACAGACAAAGCTCCAAACCTGGAGAAAATGGCTGATCATTTGTTAGCTGCGGCAGATAAGGTGAGGCAGTTGTGACTCTAAATGAGTTACTAATTAATAAGATCTTGTGAAGTACGAGAGTCATTGCTTGATATGTTATCTGCAACTCTCTCGCTCTGTGCAGTATGCTCTGGAGAGATTGAAGGTGATGTGTGAGGAGGCTTTGTGTAACAGTCTGTCCGTTGAGAATGTGGCAGACATCCTCATTCTAGCAGACCTGCACAGTGCAGAGCAACTCAAAGCACAAGCCATAGACTTCATCAACAGGCAAGCTCACTCAGTTTTTTTGCTCTATCCCCCCACCACACACACACACACGTGGCAAACATGCATACACACTGGGAAATTTACATGTGACAAATAACTATGCATACATGTGTACCATTTGATTTGTAATCTCTAATGTTGTCAAGACAGTAAAGCATGTAAGGTGTAATGATGTTTGTACTTGTCACGTGCCCATGCTGTAAGTAGTGTAAATATTGTTCTAACACTGAACCTCTGTTTCCTCTCCAGATGCAGTGTTCTCAGACAATTGGGCTGTAAAGATGGGAAGAACTGGAATAGCAAGTATGTATGCACGTATATCAACTGTACTAGAGCTGGGTGATGATTTGAAATGTTTACTGCTGACTAAACTGCCTTTGTGTTTGTGCACAAGTGCCTTATGACAGCAAACTTGGCTAATAAAGGGTAACACTTTACTATAGGGCAGTGTTCAGAAGGCTACATGACAACTGGCAAACATTTATAAACACTTATTCCAACAGGCGTCAATTGTCGTAAAGGCTGCTTTTGTCAACTTAACTGACGCCTTTTGGAATAAGCGTTTATAAATGTTTGTCAGTTGTCATGAAGGTCTTATGTAGGTGTCCTGTAGCCTTCTGAACACTGCCCTACAATAAAGTGTTACCTAATGAAGTTTGTAAACTATTAGCACAAAATTGTTAGTGAGGCATTTTGCAAAAATTATTATTTAAATAATTATTTTTATATCATTCAGCTCTAGTTAGTACTCAGTATGGGACGATAGTCACTTACTCCATTCCTTGCTCTGTCCTTCAGTCATGCAGCAGACATAATGGAGACCGCAGGCTGGAAGGCCATGATCCAGTCCCATCCTCACCTAGTGGCCGAAGCCTTCCGTGCCCTTGCTTCGGCCCAGTGCCCTCCGTTCGGCCTTCCCAGGAAACGGCTAAAGCAGTCTTGACCTCCGCCATCACACACTTTAGAAAGATGCGACAGCCAGCCCTGATTCCCTTGTGCCCCATCACTTCCTTCTCCTTTACTAGAGCCCACTTGGAGGACTGCACTAGCTTACAGTGCTCTTTGCTCACTGCGGAGGAAGAAGGAACCAGCTTCAAAATGGCCGCCTCCGAGCTGGCTTCATTTTCTGCTCAGTGATGCGTCATTTGATAAATGGCCTTAAAGGACATGCCCTCCCTCTCCAGGCCTGTCCAGATTGCACTAACTCTTCCGTAACACCGTAGTTTTAAGGTGATATTTAGGACCCTTGTCTGTGAAGTGTTGTCAACAGGGGCACATTAGCTGGCATCCAGGATGTTAAAGCCCTATCTGTGATTTTGACATTTTGGAAGGGAAGAAGAAAAAAGGATAGTGTGTGAACTCACCGAAACACCTACACGTCATGTGCGAAATCATTTCCTCTGACACTTTTTAAAAATGATGTTGCCCATGTTGTTTTCAAAAATGTTTACTAGTATGTTTAACATCAGTAAATATGGGCATAAGTATTAACTGAGATTCTGCATTAGAATACTTGGTGAAATGTGATGCATTCTTTCTGGGTATGTAATTATGAGTATTACATGAAAGCAGAACTGTTGATATTTTGCACCTACTTAACTATTGGGTAAATATGAAGATTTGTTTATCATATTGTTTACAAAACATTTTTCCTTTTCACACAGACTTATTTTTGACTTTAGTTGTATGGAGTTTATTTTCCATGATTAGCAGCTTTGCTTACTCTATGAAATGGCAGAGTTCTTTGTGTTTGGAAAATGTATTGTGGTTTAAAAGAACTTTGATTTATTGCTTTGAAATTAAAACAAGAAAAAGCACAAGATGTTTTACTTATTTTTGAAGAGGAGAAAGAGGACTTTAAATACCAAAACAGGTTTACTTATGTGCAAAATAAGTACCACTGTTAAGAGTAGAATCTTAATGTCTTCATACAATTACATCTAAAGTTGGAGCAAATGTTGACATCTTGGTCAAGACTAATCATTTAAAATACAATAGTAGTCTTTTAGAGTAGAAACTATCAATAGTTTAATCACCAAAACCCTGAGAAGTGTATATATAAAAAGGTCTAAGACTGCACTCAATGCACTGTTGAGGTTACATTTAAGGGATGCCTTCTGTCCTAAACCTTCAGAGTACACTTAAACTGATTGGCACACAAATCCTGAGCAATCCTTACCTGCCAATGTTATCGGCATATATTAAATATTTTGCATTCATTTTAAATAAGACTGGCTTGTCTTGAGGTGCTGATATGTTCCTTACACTGCTAAACGTATCAACTTATCATGTAGTTTTGAATCTAGCCTTGAAAACCTGATCAGACTAATAAAGACCTTTCTAAGCATCTGAATATTACAGTCTGGTGTGTTAGATTATGGTTAAGCTCTGCAGGACAGTACATCTTAAAAAGCAGGATTTGGTCTCCCTGCCATGCCTTAGAGTCAAATTCATTTTGTTTCCAGTATGGAAACCCTTGTAGTTCCAAAATATTGGTGGTATACAGTGACTTTAGAAATTAACTGTGTGAACAATAGCTGAAACGGCAGGTTTTAAGTGCATTGTAACTGGTGACGCATGAAAGAAATGCATCTTGGTGCATTTTATATCTGTTTTATAAAAACTATGAAATGTGATAACATTATAGTGAGATCAGTGATCAGTAATAATTGGAATATTACATAGGGGAAACCCCAGTATTCATTTCAGACCTCTGCATATGTCTATGGTATTTTGGATTTACAGTTAAAGCCTGTTTCTGTATTGTCTTTAGTAAAACCATTGGCTTATTATTCAAGTCCTTTATCAGAACACTGCAAGACAGGACAGACGACGCTATTGTATTTTTGCCTTTGGCCTTTGTCTGCATTCCTCTTACTACTGCCATTTTCACATTGTACGACATAATCCCCAAATCAGACCTGTGTTCAATACATCAATCGTATAACAATCATGAGAGCAGAATTAGTCTTAATGGTTTGGGGATAACACATTATTTTTAATGATCAAAATGATTGGTACAGAATGAATCGAGGAGACAGGTATGCATTGTGATTATGAAACTTATCACATCATAGCGTGCTTTGTGGGCATAAACAGGGAGAATGTTACAACAGACAGCCATACCAGATAATGTATTTTCTTCTTTTATATCTCATCTGGTAAGGAACATTGATAAATTTGGGGTTTACATATACATGGTAAATGTGCAATACTTGTAACATTACACTCATGATATCACTGAGGTCATTGTGAGCAAGTCACTGATGCCTGTATGCAAGTCCATTTAAATATTGTTGACAATCATATTTACAAATACTATTACAACATTTTAGATTGTTAAGAACATGTAAAAGAAGGAAGATTATTAAAAGGTGGAACATGAGAAAAATGGATTGGTGTTTGGGGTTTGGGTTTTAAGATATTCTTGTTTTTGAAATAATATTAAACCTTCAGTAAGCCTTCCTCCAATAATCCCAAGAAAGGAGAAATCAAAACAGCAATACCTCCAGCTAGTTTACTTTCTTCTGCCCACTCATTGCAAAAAAAACAAGTTAAACTCAACTCAGGCGTTTGAGCTCATCGCAATCTGGGAACACTACCCCATCGAAGTATAAGGCATGTCACTGTGGTAATTGTAGTCCGGGCAGACTTTCTGCACCAGTTTGTAGTCAGCACTGAAGAAGTCAATGTAGATGCAGATGACTTTAAAGGGCTTGGAGCAGAGCCAGGAGACGTGACTCTGCGTTTGTTCCTGGAAGCACACCCTGCCCGTGTCATGGCTGCAACGGGATGTCCTCTTGCTCCGGTCTGTCTTCTCGTACTCCACTCTGCAGTTGAAGGCCTTGGTGTCCTTCGTGACGTCCAGTGTTTCCTGTTCGACGATCTCAAAGTCGACAACCTTGGAGGGCGGCACCAGGCTCACTGACACATTGCCGAAGCCTGTGGAGTTGTGACGGAAGTAGACACTGAATGTGCCATTGCCATGGTCAACTATCTTGCCTGTGATGAGTAAGTTGAGCTTGATCGTTTTAATGTGGGAATGGAAGTCACCCCAGCCAAACATCTTCTTGAACTTGCCCGTCTTGACGATGGGTCGCCGCTTGGCCCTTGCCAGAGTCTGTTCATTCTCTTCTGTACGATTGAACAGCCAGGGCCACAGGTCCTGCACTTCAGGCTGCTGGGGGGCTTCATTGGATAAGGACATGTGGGAGAAGAGCCGCAGGGGTTTGAGGAGACCCGAGTGTGAGCCTTGCTGAGAAATGCTCTCATCCTTATCACTTTCCCTCCATCCCATCCAGCCTACCGCTGCACTGGGCTCTGCACCACACATGACCTTTAGACACAGAACAGAAGACAAACGCTGTTACCTCATGGGCTTCCAGTTACCAGTTTCAGTACATTCATAGGCAAACTCAGATCAAGGACTGCTTTAGCAAAGAAAAGAAACGTCAGTGGTAATAAGACAGTTATGCATTGTAACAGTTGCCTCTATGCCAATAAACACACATAACTATCCACCTAACCCTCCCTTTACACTACAGACATGACATGAATATGGCATGAATAACCTATGGTTGTGTCTGTATGTGTGTGTAAGAGTGAGAGAGCAAAGAGAAATGCATTTTACACATTACAGTGTAATAACAGTTAATGAGTACAGACATGTCTGATCTGCTAAAATGAGAGTAGACAAGAAGTTATTTGTAAATGATGCATGCAGGAAACAACATCACCTGCCTCTGAGCTCCTTCCATGATATCAGTTTTCTAAGAAGAGAGAGCTGCCACGCTTACTATACCAGGGGGTACCCACTCCAGTCCTGGGGATCCACTGCCTTGAAGTTTTCCTTACTGCAGATACACCTAATCCAACTGATCAATTAAATAACAAGCTTCATGAGTTGGAACAGGTGTTTTGGAGGATTTCCAGGAATGGAGTTGAAAACCCCTGCACTAGATTATCCTCAAGACACTAAATCATGCAACACACAGCTTACAGCCAGCTCACCTTGTGTTTTAGATTCGCAGGAATTGTTATATATGCAGAGCTGTGGCATTAGAGTAGGTCCGGCCTGTGTGTAAGAGTAAAGATGGATGATCACGGATTTTAGTCCATCTTTTCTATGAGACTGGCGATGATGGTGGTTAAATTTACACTTCCGGCCTGAACATTCCTTGCATTACCAGGTAAACCCATGTCATGGTCTTGCTGGTTCTCGGGCTGGAGGACATTAACAATACACACAAAACTTCACTGTTTACCCAATGCTTTGCAGTGGAAGGACATTGCATGTTTAAAAAAGTCAGGTGGCCTGTGTATCTGTGTTGACCTCAGTGCTGTGCACAAAGTGCTGACTTACGATAATCATCCTTTTTGCGTCTGCCTAAAAACAGATGTAGACCCTGGAACTGGACACCAAACTGTGCTACCACCATACAGTTCCTCAACAATCAGCTCAAATCACCACCAGGATTAGTGCATTTCAATCCATCCCACGCCACTTCTGTTACCTTCAGCCTACAGCGATACAACGTCAACCTACAGTTCACCTGTGGCCATGACAACATTGCATTTGATTTATTAATCCATTCAGAGAAAACAACACGCGTTTCCAATTTGGCTGTGAAATGAACGAAGCTCGGAGTCAGGGGGAGGGAAAGGGGAGAGCATAACACCAGTGACATAAACTGAGAGAAAAGAAGCAAATTCACTGTGCAGCTGCAGTCTGTCAGAGGAGCTCTGTCTGTTGTACTCGCCCTCTCATTTTCCATGCACTTTGCGGCTATAGCGGAGCACATGAACATCCCCAATCAAATACAGAAATGTTGCCTATAGCACACTAACATAGACTAATCTGCTGAACTGATGTGTTAAACGAAATAGTTACCGACTATTGTCCTTCGCTAGTTCACATTAATTGACTGCATAACGCGTCCTGATCCCTATTCAACCACTCGAAATAATCCACTTTAATGTATTCACGCAACGCATTTTCATGCATCAGAATGCAACCGATAGATAAACGTAATTCAAATCGATATCAATTTATTGTTGCCAATGACATGTGGCGACACTATTACATTCCTACGGTTAAGCATGGTGAAGGCAACATCATGCTGTGGGGATGTTTTTTAGCAGCAGGGACTGGGAGGCTTGTCAGGATCGAGGAAAAGGGTACAAAGTACAGACACATCCTTGAGGAAAACCTGCGTAGAAGCGCTCAGTACCTCACATTGGGGCGAAAGTTCACCTTCCAACATGACAATGACCTGAAACACACAGTCAAGCCAATGCAGGAGACCTGAAAATAGCGGTTCAGCGACACTACCCATTCAAACAGAAAGAGATTAAGAAGTTCTGCAGAGTGGAATGGAAGAAGATCCCCAAATCCAGGTGTGCCAAGCTTGTAGCATCATACCCACGAAGGTTGTAATCACTGCCAAGGTGCTTCAACAAAGTATTGAGTAAAAGGTCTGAATACTATGATATTTCATTTTTTCATTTTTAATACATTAACAAAACTTTATAAAAACCTGTTTGTTTTTTTATTATGGAGTATTTTTGTAGATCGATTTTGGAGTAAGACTGTAATATTATTTAAAAAAAGGAAAAAGTGAAGGGGTCTGAAAACACTGTATACAGTACTTTAAACATCTTTTTCTCAATGTAGTGTACTCTGTGAATTGCTTCTTTTATGGTAGGGATACTGTTGGATCGGATTTGGGATATTTTTCTATATATATATTTTTTTTTTTTTTTAATGGAAATGTTAAAGTCTGATATTGATGAGGCATTGTCTAAAGTAGATCTGAGCTGTAGGAATTCAAGAAAATGGGTGGGCTGAGAACAGGTATTATTGGAAATAAGTAGTTTATTTTTGGAAGCATTGTCATTCGGATGGTAGCTATTCTGCCAATAAAAGATAAGGAGAGGTTTATCCTTCATCCAGTGTTGAAAATCCAATGTTGATTATTTTGAGCAATAAATAAAATTGTAATTGGAGCTTTTAGAATGTTTTTCAATGATCTGGATAATCTCTTGTATTGAGCAGGTAGGATTTTGTGGGGAGAGTAAAATAGAATCAGTATATATGTAGACGATATGTTGTGTTAGATGCCTGAATTCTCTTGATGTTCATATTTTGATGTAAAGCTGCAGCTATTGGTTTGTTAATAATGGAAAATAAGAAAGGGCTAGAATGTGAATCCCACCTAGTACCTCTGTGCAATGTAAAACTTTATGTTATCAATACGTGAATATTAACCCTGGCCATAGTTGACTCAAGCAGTTATTGGGTTCCCACTTGGCTTGCTGTGGGCAGCCAGTGGCAAATGACATGGATAATAGGTCACAAAATTTGTGTAGCGTTTGCAGGCTTCATGCCGGAACCATATTCAGAAGGCTTGCTATCCTCCTCAGGCGAACAGGGCTGTGAAGCATCTAAACCAGACACCGAAGAATGTTATCAGAACTCATATGGCGAAAGAGTGCCGCTTCACTACAACACTACTCCAGGCGCTTCTCAACTACAGGGCCATCCAGCACACACCCATTGTCTACTCACCAGCATCCCTCATACTGGGGCTACAGGTTCCATTGGATAGATTTTGGCCGCAACGTGCACTATCTCTGCCCTCACCTGTGCAAATTGCAGACTCTGCCATGACTAGCTGGTTTTATCATCATAGTTAAAAAGGAACTGTTCACACAGAGCATATGAGATTAACTATGTATATTCTCTCACATACACACACACACAGCTACCATCAATCACTAAGGGACTACAATTCACAAAGCAACTGCAAACCCTCTGATTATGCCTGCACAGCTAAATATGCATGTTTTCAGAGACTGAGTCTCACACTGAGAGCACTTCTCTAAGGTGAGAACAGTTAATGTTAGCGTTTAGAGCCAGTTTGGTGAGGCATTATGAGTAAAATTTAGCTCTACTGAGGAAAAGCCCAAGCCATTTTTGGAACATACATACCTGTACAAAGGCTTTGAACCCAAATATAAGTAAGCATGCTGGCTAACAGAAGTGTATTAGGTATGAGTGAAAGCTAATTCTTTCAACAGTCTACACAATTAAACACTCCTTAGGTACAGAACCCTGCTGGTGTACAGGTCAAGGAAAATTTCACTGATGAAATTTAGTCTAGGATTAGGTTTAATTTGTGTTTCTTTCTTTCTACTATTTCTTTTAGACATTTAGATACTATAAAATTGGTGTATTATTTTTGCTTACAATTGTTCATATCAGATTTAATTTGTGCAATTAAAATTCTGCAACTCTACCAAGAATGTACTTTTAAAAAAACAAGGCCAAAAATGTGGGAAAATATGATTTAACATAAGCTTATGTTGCATAAGCTTATGCACCATAAGCTCTTATCTGAAAAATAAATACATATGTATTAAACCAATCAATAAATCTTTTCAGATGTCATAAGATTAGGGACAAAATCCAACATAACCACCTTTTATTACAGTTTAAGGAAAAGACAAGCCACAATAAATTGTAAGGAAAAAAAAGAGGATTAAGCTCAGGCAAAAGAGTGTCCCTCGAGGCTGAGCCGTTCTCATTTGGACTTTAACTGGTTTGAGGACCTGTTCTTCCTGTGCCTGGGCCTTTTTCTAAGGTCACCATGTACCATTTCAAATTAATGTTTGATTTAAAAAAAACATACATTTGCCTCTCTGTGAGAAAGAATTTGGTGGGTAAAATATGTAAATTAAGGATTTCTTCAAGAGACGGATTAGGTAAATATGACATGCTGCAGCGCTGCATATTACATCCAACTGCTATCCGTCAGGTTTAATCTGCACTAAACACTGATATCCAGAGACACACTGGACTTAATTGTGGCAAGATTCAATTAAAAATGTGTCTCAGTCTCAGCACTGACTTGTGTTGAAAACCAGCACTGTATCCTTTATAAAGAATTTCAGACAAATGTTTGTGAAACCTTTCTGATAAGTGATTTTTTAAAAGCATGTGACACGATGGGAGTAAAAATTAGAATAGGCTACAACACAATACAATATATAAGGCATTGAATTATTCTCTAAATACAGCCCACTAAAAAGCAAGAATCTGACATTTTTGCACCTTCTGTTGAATCTCTGTCACAGTCAAGCGGAGCGGCAACATTTCATCATTAAAATGTATGAAACGTTAATGTCTTGCTGTCATTTAGGAGTGGGCGGGGCGACATGACGCTATATTGTCCTTGGTAGAAATGACGTCATAACACGGTTTTTCCAACGCGTAGGACACTGACCGGCTGACGTCATAAAACGTCAAACTGCAGAAGCAGCAGCGGACCGAACGTCAGCCCGTTATGCCATTATCCTATTCTGTTTACTGCCTTTATTGTTGAATAAAAAACAATAAAGCAAATGTTGTCTCTAGTTCAATGGTTTTTATTTTGGCACTCATAGTTGTTTAGATGGCTTTTTTTTTTTTTTTTTTAAACGTGGCGCTACTGTTTGAGCTACTTACTATCTATTAGGACTTCCTCGGAAAGAAAGAAGAAGAAAAAAAACAGATGTGGCGATGCGATTTGTGTATTATGAAAATGTCTTCATGCATCCGAATGTTTCCTTGTGCCATATCGCCCAACCCCACCAACACGCATGAAAAGAAAAACTTACCATGTGCAAGCACAACACCAGCAGAGTCGAGCGAGGTTTCATCCTTACAGCTTTTAACTTGAACACGGTTATTAAAAAACCAGGTTCACTGGTAAACCTACTTTCCGTCAGTCTGCAAAGAATTACAAGAAAGAACAGATATGCACAAGATTACGGATGATGGCTTTGGATGCAAAATAATAATAATAATAATAATACTAATAATAATAATGTTAAATAGCCTATACGTGTTACTAAAATGAGGCAACATTGAACTCCTCGTGAAACACGCGTTGCATTCCTAGGAGAAGAAGCCGCGTGATTTAGGCTCCGTCTGCCCATTTATTCGTTTTTACATTCTTGTGAAAGCGCTCGTCCTACTTTCCTGTTTCCCTGTGCGTGCATGACTCAAGTTGCGACACTAAGTAACACAAACTTCCTTGAAAACATCAACATAAAATGCTGTTTCGCCTGAAAAGTGATGTGTGTTTTTGGGTGATCCGGCTTCTGCAGCACACAGACGATCTATTCATGTGCATGATCGGGCTGCAACTCACAGTCGAACTCCGCGCATGTTGATGCGGAGCGCATCCTCGGCGAACGAAACAGAGGTTCGTACCGGGAGCGCAAATCAAATTTGCCCGCTATTTCAAAACTCGAGTGTCTCGTCGAGTCGTGGCCAGCGTCAAATCCTCTCCGAGCTCCTCGTCTGGTGCGGCCGTCAACGACGAAAATAAATCCTAAAACACAACGCGATGCCGTTTTCTACCCTCGCGGTTTGAAGCCCGGTTTCGGGCTGCCGGATCCTCCGAGTGACCCTGACCGCTCTGAGCAGGTGTTGGGCTCAAGGCAGCACGCGCAGCTTCTGATTGGCCGGCCATTTCCAGGTCGGACGGTTTGGGACCAATCACGAGCGAGGAGACCAACAAAAAAAAACAAAAAAAAAAAGCAGCTCACTTCATCTTATAGAGCCGAGCCCGCCATGGCTTTTGAAGCGTTGGTTCCCCGCAAAGGTTCCCTTCACCGTCGATAAACACCAGCCCGAGGAACCTCATTCAGTAAGACAGTGGTTCTAAGACATTATTTAAGACATGAGACACGAATAAACGCGTTATGGTATGTTTTTTTTAACAAACAGCAGTGTGTTCATTTGGTCCCGAACTGCAGTACAACTCCAAGTCGTGAATGTGAATCATGATTCAGCTTGAGAGGTAGGCGATGTGGCACAAGTATATATAATATTTTCAGGATATGCGATACGTATTAGGATAGAGGGTTTTTTTTTTCCCTCTGAGGTTTGCCAACAAGCTGGAACACACACAATGTGCTGGCAAAACAGTAATGCCTCAAGGACTGTGAAAAGTCTCCATAGCAAGAAACAGGAAGAGGGGAAAACAAAAAACAAAAAAAACCCTAATAAACAAAAGTAACAGACAGTGGGATAATGGATTTACATGCAGTCAGCCACTTGTTACTGAAGTTTTGGCAGTGACACCTGTGGTGGTTAACAGGATCTATAATTGGACTAAATATTAATTCCTTTATGAAAGATGCAGTCGATCAGTGTTCTAGTACTACTGACAACACATGCAACACACTCAATACACTCAACACGCTCAACACACTCAACACATGCAATACGCTCAACACATGCAATACGCTCAACACACTCAACACATGCAATACACTCAACACATGCAATACACTCAACACACTCAACACATGCAATACGCTCAACACATGCAACACGCTCAACACATGCAATACGCTCAACACACTCAACACATGCAATACGCTCAACACACTCAACACATGCAATACACTCAACACACTCAACACATGCAATACACTCAACACATGCAACACGCTCAACACATGCAATACGCTCAACACATGCAATACACTCAACACATGCAACACACGCAATACGCTCAACACATGCAATACGCTCAACACACTCAACACATGCAATACGCTCAATACATGCAATACGCTCAATACATGCAACACGCTCAACACATGCAACACACTCAACACATGCAATACGCTCAACACATGCAATACGCTCAACACGCTCAACACATGCAACACACTCAACACATGCAACACACTCAATACGCTCAACACATGCAATACGCTCAACACACTCAACACATGCAATACGCTCAACACACTCAACACATGCAACACTCAACACATGCAACACATTCAACACATGCAATACGCTCAACACACTCAACACATGCAATACGCTCAATACATGCAACACACTCAACACATGCAACACGCTCAACACATGCAACACACTCAATACGCTCAACACACGCAACACGCTCAACACATGCAACACACTCAACACATGCAATACACTCAACACGCTCAACACATGCAATACACTCAACACGCTCAACACACTCAACACATGCAATACGCTCAACACATGCAATACGCTCAACACACTCAACACATGCAATACACTCAACACGCTCAACACATGCAACACGCTCAACACATGCAACACACTCAACACATGCAATACACTCAACACACGCAATACGCTCAACACATGCAACACACTCAACACATGCAATACACTCAACACACGCAATACACTCAACACATGCAATACGCTCAACACACGCAATACACTCAACACATGCAATACACTCAACACATGCAACACATGCAATACACTCAACACATGCAACACACTCAACACATGCAATACGCTCAACACATGCAATACGCTCAACACATGCAATACACTCAACACATGCAACACATGCAACACACTCAACACATGCAATACGCTCAACACACTCAACACATGCAACACACTCAACACATGCAATACGCTCAACACATGCAATACGCTCAACACATGCAACACGCTCACAAAATCGTTCACGCCACAGCGCAGTTGAACTCTCGATTCTGATTGATCAGTGTCGATTCTTTTTCTAGAACGCAAATCACACGTATATATTGATCCGCACGTTCTCATATGTTCGGCTTCTATAGTAACAATTCACAGGGACTTCACGCGTCGATCATTTAAGATAGAAATTTTGCCTAACAATAAACAAAACATTTCTTTCTTTCTTTTTAAAGTGTTTGTTATTTAGCAAAGAAGAGCACATATAATCGTTGCTGTGCTCAGCCTTCTATAAGAAAACGTTTCTTCAGCATTTACGGAAGGGAATGCGCGCCGCATGCCTTTCTGATAAAGAGCGGATGAATCTGGGGTGAACACGCGACTGTCCCGTGCCCATGCCGGGCGCTTTGTAACGGTCTGAGGTAAAGCGGGACAGTCGAGTGTTCACCCCAGACTCATTCGCTCTTTATCAGAAACGCGACCAGCTGCAAATTTTTCCTCTCATGTCGTTGGAAAGAAAAGAAGAGCGGCCGTTTATGGAGGTCGTAACGTAACGACGGGGACTAATTTGTTCCGCGGACGTTTCACAACATTAAACGCAACTGTAAACGGATCAGAAGTACGACATGTCTTTTTGAACCCTTGTGTTGTATTAAGCTACGTTTAACAGCAGAGAAAACCCCCCTAAATGATTTTTTTTATTTCCAACTTGAAATTTGGTGACTTTTTCTAGAGTGACCCGAACATTAGAAAAAAGTGAAACATCGCCTCAGTTTATATTTCCTCGAAAGCTGCACACCACCAGTGTATAAAGATTGTCTTAGGGTCATTTTTGACCTGTAGGACAAGAGGGAGTATACAGAACGTTAAGACTACACGAGGGCTAATAAATAAAACATTTGTAATCGTAATCTTACGTATAGTCTTGCGATAATGTGATATGCTATAAATTGGCTTGTCGGATATAATAAACGGTTTCTAGTCGGACTTGTGGTTTGGTGTATGTGCTACATGCGCCACCAAGCGGTCGGTGTTAAAACTGCACCAAAGACATTTTCTGGCATCAAGCTAACAAACTGCATTTATTTATTTATTTATTTTTAAACAACGAAAAACTTAAGAGAGCATGAATAAAGACATAGAACATACCAGAAACGAAAGGACCGCACATCATATAAGAAAACACTTTATGCAACAACATTTACAATAACAGAAATATTAAGACTGTTTCAGCAGCCTGGAACATCAGTGTCATCTTCTCATTAGTCACGTGCACTTAATAACTCTTAAAATTGCCTTCTATAAAGCCACTGCTATACGGACTCCAATAAACATTAGGACTTGCTTTCAACATTTTCAACAGTTGACAAACTGGTATTGTAAGACACTGTGATACAAGTCCGAGAGGGTATAGTATGGCCTTCGCACAAAAACGTCGCATCTTGGAATGGTCTCTCACACCAGGCTTAAAGGCTGGTCGATAGTGGTTATAAAGGAACAAGTTTCAATGAGAAAACAAGGACTGGCTGGCAGTCTGTAAATTTAGGCTTCAAGACGCATCAAATAAGAAAAAACACAACGTTTATAGAATGTAGCTTTTCTGCAAAAGCTTCAGTGATGGGATTCCTTAATAATCTGGTTGTGACTCTTTTCGAGTGCAGCTAACATGGACCTGAAGCTGTCTTTCTGTACGCTGCGTGGACGCGATGGCCTGCTCTTCCTGACGATCTTCGAATCCACACTGGAGAGATCGGCTGGTGTTCTAAACCCATCCGAGTCCTCAGACAGTACATAATCTAACCTGCTGGTACAATCCCAGTTCTTCACCGTAAAATCTTGGCCTTCATGTATTTTAGCTTGTGCACTCTTACGTACAAGACCCTGCCTTGCTTTCTGTGTTTCCATTGGCACAGCATTGAGAGAAGTGTCAAATTTTAGCACCCTACGAGTTCCCTCCAGGCCATCGGAATTTGCATGCATTTCCAGGAAGCCACTTACATCGCTAACAGATTGCTTCCTGAGAACTTTCTCCTGTCGCTGCAACTCCACATGGTGTGAAGTGTCTTTTGCAGGGAGTTTGTTTTCCGTGGTGATGGTGAAATCCAAGGGCGAAAGAGGCTCTGATGTACTGTTTTCCTCTGAGGACTTCCTTTTCTTTTGCCACCGATGTTTTCCACTGAATGGAGGCCATGTGGGTTTTGCTCGATTTCTCCGGTGATTGCATGGGTTTGGTTTGCTCTTGGATGGCCTTCCAACCGTGCTGGACATATTAATGCAGCAACGCAAGTTCCTATAAGCACAAACAAGAAGATGAACCTTTTTTTTTTTTAACACATGCTACATCAAAATCCTGACCATAACAGCTTTTAACAATGACATTTTTTAAAGAAATTATAGCCATTAATGGAAATATCCTTATATCTCAATATTTTCCACTAGACAATAATGCTATCACGATACACAAAAAAACAAAAATAATAATAAATTACTATAATAATTATTATAGTATAATTATTACTATAATGTATGTATATAATGTGTGGAGACCTGCATATCTCCACAGACCTGAACTGATTAATGCGGCATCTACTGTTTTCCTGCATTTATGGGGCTTCCACAAAAATGCTAAGCTTTACCTTATTCACATGACCCAGAGTCAGTTATTAGAGGCTAGTTGATATTGTTTTTTAAAGAGTTAATGCTCTCACAAACATTATGCTAATGATTTTAGATAACAGTGCAGCCAATTATAATTATAACACCAATCTTGCATTTCATCACATACTAGACAGTTGGAATTAGAAAAGGAAGTACAAAAACATATTTATTGCTGGCGCAATCTAGAAATATTTTACGATCACATTTTCTGGATTGACCTCTGCAGAAACACGTGAGGTCTGGAGCAGAGTTGCCATGTTGTATTTGCCGTGTCAGCGTCTGAGCACTTTGCAGCTCGCTCCCTGATCCGTTTCAAGTACACCCATAACCTCCTGGGGGAGAAAGGAAAAGTTTTTTTTAAGCAGCACAAGAACATGTACAAGTTTTTTTTCCCCCAACAGCACAAGAACAGGAACGCACACATACCCTCTGACTTGTCGCCGTCTCTGTGGTTGCCATGTTTTATTGAGCAACCACTGATCACACGATAGCGAGGCTGGATCTGAGGGGAATAATTAGAGAGGCCACTTAAGTGCACATACACATGGCTTTGAGTCTTCAGAGAGGCGAAACATAACTATGCTCAGAAAATCCATGGACACTTTTTTAGACACCAGGGACACATAGCGTTTGTGGCAGGGCATTCAGACCATCACAAACAAAATGACATCACAGGTCTGCGATGAAAATTCCCTGCTCCCAGATGCACTGAATGATTTCCATGCACGGTTTGAAGCACATAACAACGAGCTGGCGAGGAAGACCACCCCACCTCCCACCGACCAGGTACTCTGTCTGACCACAGCGGATGTCAGGAAAACTCTGTCCA
>JAOUQW010000004.1:17469608-17480532 GCA_028565825.1 Olivaichthys viedmensis
GGCCTGCGGTGGAATGTAAACACCGACCAGAATGAAGCACGCAAACTCACGGGGCGAGTAAAAAGGTTTGCAGGTGAAGAAAAAAGATTCCAGATCAGGAGAACAGTGCTGTAGAATCACTGTCACATCATTGAGAAGGAGATGGAAGTTTATTCCAACAAATTGAAGGGTCTCTTGAAAGAGGTCTACAACATCTACAATAATGTGATCATTTATGAAGGCTCCGCTGGTTGTGGAAGGAGCCACCTGCTGGCAAAAAATAGTTTACAGAGCTTGCAAGAATGTATTGCGGTTTGTATTTCTGTAATCTGATCTTTATTTTTATTTTATTATTTACAACCCTATTACACTCACAGGCCTTTTGTGAATGAACATATTGGAGTTAACAATAGAATATTTAGTATAGAATGGCAGTTGTTACAGTACTACAGTTCAATTAAGTAAGTACTATAGATATCTGATACTAATGCTTTCTATCTCAGGGTAATGCCCCTGGAACTGGCGAAAGCAGACATCAAGCGATTAAACTACACACGTCAGACTCTGCTGCTCTCCATTCAGAGCTGTAAAGGTTATGCAGAGTAAAAAAGGGCAATTTCAAGACTCAAAACTCAGAAAAAAAAGTTTGCTTCTTAAGTGGCATCCCTCTGGTCAAAGTAGGTGATGTTTAGTCATAGCTGTTAGTCCCTGATATATATGCTTTAATATATGCATACTCAACGCTGAAGCACATCATCGGCTCACCTTGCATCCTCTACCTCAAACTGCTCGGACTCGAACCACCCGTCAACACCCAGCTCTCTCCTGCCAGGTGCTCGGCGTGGCCCCAATGCCCAGTAAGTTGCAGGAGTAGATGTTGAGAGGGATGAACAGAAAAATGTAAATACATAAAGAAAATAGATTTTTTTAGAGAAGATTAAAAAAAAATTCTCTAGGGAAGATCAGAGATGCAGACAATCATAAACTTAAGAAAATGTGTGAAATTCACTGCATGGACTTTAATTATAATGTAATGTAATGTAATGTAATTTTTATCATCCAAGCAAAATGTTATGCAGTTTGTTATATTAAAGGAATACTCCAGCATTTTCAATCTACTTTCTATCCATCCCACCTGTAGCATATGGTCAATAACAACAGACAAGAATTTCGACATGTTTCCCTGTGCTGAGAAAAGAACTGAAAACCTGTTTACTCAAAACTCATTTAAATTGGGAATCTAAGGGCAGTTGTTGAACTCTGTCAATGAGCTTAAAATATGTGACTACCGAGAACCTGTACACAAACAGTCAAAGAGTGTATTATAACTCTGAAGAGTCTCTACCTGGGCAATATGATAGTGTCCAAGGCCATTGATGAGACGAAAGAGGAGTAGGAAGAAATTAACGTGCTGTTTCCAGAGCTGTATCTAATAGTGCGGCACTCCAAACTCAGCCAAGTGTGGCAGGAGGACGAGGCGCAGGAGGGCAACATGAACATAGTGTTGAGTATGACTGATGTGTCCCCCTAGGGAGCCTTTATTGGTAATTTACAATCAGAGCTGTAATGTTTGATTTGGTGGGAGTTTTTGGATGTCATCATCACTTTTACACAAATCCCACATTAGCTTGTTAACTAAAAGACAGGCCGGAGAACACAAATCAGATCAGATAACAAAATATACAGATAGGGTTGGCACCTTTAAGGTATGTGAATAAGGAACACCACCACCATCCCCCTAAACTCTGGTGATACATACAGACCTACGTACTCTAACCGGGTTGTGGAGACAAATCAAAGCACAAGGGCCAGATTGTGTCTCACGAATTGGGCTAATCTTAGACCCACTGGTTTGGTAGTTTAGATTTTTAGATAAAATGTTATTAAATTAATTTATAGTTTAAGAAGCTTTGTAGTTAATCGAAACAGTTCTAAAACGTGATTGGGTTGGAAACAGTCAATCCAATCTGGCAACCCTGAGTAGTGGTGCTTTGTATTAGTGAAACCGTGTGTCCCTTTTTAATTCAACTTCTTATTAATTAACTGCACATCCTAATCTGAAGTATAAATAAGTGTAAACAGGCAGGCGGGATCAGTGCCACACGTAAAGAAACAAGTTGCAGTTACAAATCATTCAGTCGAGTTTTGCCTCACAACAAAAGCATTATAAAGAAGGTTTGTATGTGTGTGTGTGTGTGTGTGTGTTGGAAGTGTGTTAAGGGAGACAAAGCTAGCCAGATATGCTTCCTGGAGGAGTATACTGTATCTGTCTGTTGTCTGTCCTACCTGTGGTAAATCAGCTGCACGCCGGCCCAGGAGGGCATCACTGGCCATCACCATGGAGACCAACTTTGCCACCCGGAGCTCTGAGACATTCAAGGGCAATGTCAAAGGTCAACTGGACTAAGACATTCAATCAGTCTGATTTTGAGTGTTCTTCCATAGAAGAATCACAAAAAATGAAAACCGGACTAAGAGAAAGCATAAAAATTCTAAAACACAGAAAGGCAAAAAAAATAAAAATAATAGAGAGTGAAGGAGTGAAATCAGTGGAAGAATCTAATTTTTTCGAGACTCATTCACCATATAGGCCTATTTTGTTCTGCAAATAGCTTATAAAATTTTACTTTCGCTATTTAACAGAAAAAGAATGGAATTCATATGGTACATATTTAATGTGTATGGTTTATGCAGTGGTTCCATGTTAGTGTCATGTAGGAGAAAATAAATCTGTACAGGGTTTCCTTCTTATTGTATATGTAGTAAGTATTTAGTTTGAACAATACAATTGTACCATTACTGTATCTGTTGAAAATATATCAGTTGTAATGACGTGTCCATCTTTTATGAATAAATCTATTAACATCATAAATAGAAACCATTTTAAACAAGTAATGTTTAAATGATCAGTTATCGTCACTTATTCCATAAGTGTCAATATTTACACAAAACTAAAAAATGGCAAAAGAAATAGGAAAATGGTAGGACATCACAGTAGTATTGACATCAACATGAAAATATTCACTCTATCCCTCGCCCCCATCCATTTTAGTCCTATCTACACACGAAATAAACACTTTCTTATTTATTACATATTACACATGAACAAAATACATAATTGGATGTACAGATGATAGTCATTTGTCTCGAGTTAATTCATTATATAATGCCCCTCTTATGAAAAGGATTATTGCATCTCTTGTATGTATGAATGTTGTCTGCACAGTTGTGTAATAAGTTTGTTCAGGACATGAATTTCCTCTTAGTGACAACATGATGGCTTTACAGATCAAAACTGGTATAACCAAAGCAAAACACAGATGTATTACTAAATATTATGGTAGTTAGTGTTTTAACAAAATATATGTTTACACAGTATTTGCATGTTTATGCAGCATCAACTCTTATGTAGAATGTTCAAAGTGTTTGTAAAGATTTTACGTTCAATAATTTGGATAATAAATCTAAGAAATCTAACAAAAATCACAATATACAAGATTACAATAGTCCATAAAAGTACATTTAAAAATATTGGTCGCTGTTATTGTACAAGGTTTTACACAAAATTGTGTGAATTTTGTCTTAAAAAGCGTTACTGTGGTGAAATAAATACTTGGTTTCAAGTTTCAACATATTCAGACAGACATTTATATACAGTTATTAACATAAACTGTGATTACTTTATATAGACAAGTATTTCCTGTCAGAAAATATTTTAATGACTGTTAGTTTTGTGGGGGTTTTTTTGCTTTCAGCTACAGTAATAATCTATATATAGTTGTAATCCTTATCCTAAATGTTCATGAAGTTTCACTGAAAATACATAAAATATCGTAATAGCTGAATTAGATATCTTTCATACTGTATGACAAGGATATTGAAAAGGTTAATCTACCATCAAAAATACAAAACATAAAAAATACAACTAGTTTAAAACAAAAGTAGCTTAAAAATGTAAAACGCCTAAAGGTGAAACTAGATTGGCTCTTTAACCTGGAAAAGGAGCACACACTCCACCTTTACATACACGCATTTTCGAGCACTCAAAACACACACACACACACACACACACACACACAAACATGTAGTCACATGGAATCAGAGCACAAAGTGGTACACACAAAAATAAGTGGCCTACAGTGATACATAGATTAGTGCTATATGGTGGCACAACACTTTTATTTTGTGTTTTAAAAGCAACATGACACTGAAGGAATGTCACAAACTCGTCTCCCTATCAAAGTTCCTGCCCTTCACCTCTTCTGTTTTCTTAGGTCTCCTGATGTCTTTTACTGGAGATCTACAGTGTCACAGAGAAAGAGAAATAACGAGGGAGGCAAATGGCTTAGTCAATAAAAAAAAAAAGAAGAAGTTAAAATCAAATCAAAGAGAAAAAGAAAACTTTGGATACACACAAATAAAAACATGCAAAGATGCTGCCTGGAATACCAACTCCATGCACTTAAAGAGTAACTTAGCCCAGTTTTTAGCTAAATACTGTCGCAGAATGCATCAGGCCTGGTCATTTAGAATAGAATCTTTATTAGGCCTTTATTTGTACTACTAGGCTTGTTACAGTGTCACGGTTTCACGGTAGTCACGCTGTGTGATCTGACAATTAACAGTTAACTTTCAAAATACAGATTAAAAATGCATTTTCATTTATTACCATCTACGTGTTTTTATGTAAATTCCTTAACACAGTGGCCTACAAGTATCTTAGAAAAAAAATTGCAGCTACTGCTAAATATTTCATGTACTATATTAAGGTGTTTACTAGCTGTGTTCTTTAAAGGTCGTACAAACCAAATGTTTCTTGTTACACTGCTAGCGCACATCATATTACAGCCGTATTTGGTGTGCATGGCCTAGGCCTATTCACACAATGGTTTGATAAAAATTAACCAAAACCTATAACAGGCAGTTGTTTTTGGCTTAAATAATAACAAAATGTGATCTCTGCCTTTCATGTGCTGGACAAGGTCTTACACAAATTCCACCTTTACTAGCCTTCCTGTGATCATTTTAACCTATTATATTAGTAGAAAAATGGCAGAGACTGGCAACTGCGATGAAACTGATCAAATCAGCTGTGTGGGAGTATTTTACTTTAAAATAACCTTTAAGATCCTTCCCCCCCCCCCATCGGTCTCGCCATCTCAGCACTGTCAACATGCTCACATTTCTGCACCACAACCATGCTTGGTAAGGAATTAAATCTTTTTGCTTTATTTGTTTGTTTCAATTGTTTATTTTTCTTGCTTGAGTAAGATAAAGGAACAATTTAAACATGGTAGGGGATGATTTTTGTTTTCTTTCTGCTTTTTGTTCGTTTCATACACAGGGAAGTACAAAGACCTCCATCCACAAGAAATTCACATGAAAAAATGAAATGTTCAAAGGATAAAGAAATTGTTCAAAACTGTTGTTCAAGCATAATGTCAGTGTGAAATTAAATGCATGTGTGAGAGGTAATGGTCATATTTAATTAAACATATTCCCTTCCATTTTCACCACCTGCTTGTGTGTTTTTAAATGATCACTTGATATCGTGATACCGTGAAACTGTGATTTTTTTTTTTATAGGTTATCATACCATTAAAAAGGGGCAAACCACAATGCCCCTAATAAGTACGCAGGAATTTTCCCTTTGCATATCCTGACACCCCAAAGAGATGTGCAGGGTCAGCCTCTTAGGACTGGTTGGAGTTAGGGGGCCTGGGCTACAATACTGAGCTACAACAGCCCATACTGGTAGGGAATCTAATTTGTCCAGATTTTTTTTACTTGTAGTGGTTTGGTCCTGCTATTGTTGTTTGTGCGGTTTTCTTGTATTTGGTTTTGACCAAAAGCTTATTGGTACATCAGGTTGAGGGCTCAAAGTGATGTAGGCGTGTTTGTATAAATGTCTCTTTGCGTGTTTGTATAAATGCCTCTTTGCACCCCTGGAGTTGCAATATGCAAGTCATAAATGCTCTCCTTTACTGAGCATTTTTGGAAAAGATAGAGAACAGCTGAATAACTGATAGGTGGGCAAGTTAACCTTGAAGAGTAAATACACTGAGTGACAGCTCATGCTTCACCTTGGACCCCTTAAAAACTCATGCATCTTCATCTCCATGCTTTGCATTTAACATTCCAAACACACACACGTACACTCAAAGCACAGCAGCAGTATAGTGAAAAGAAATAAATATAGCCAGATGTAATGTCATCCTTTTCAAAAATCTCCCCTTAAGATTTTCATTCAAACCAAACTTAAACAAATAAAATAAAATATACAAATATATTATGGCAGTTTTACAGTTATGGATCTGTATGGAAAGGTTACATTTATAAATCAGAATAAGGTTGATGGTAAGAAAAAGGAATTACGTAATTCCGAAAGAAATTAGAAAATGGTAAATCAGGATAAAGAGATGCTGATCAACATGACCAGGATTAGATGGGGGAAAAGTTTGGGGCACACCTTACCTTTGGAAAGTCAGCTGCTGAGAGGTTAGGAAAGGGAGCTAATGGGTGACATGGGATGAGAAATTCAGTCAAAATAGAGAAGCTTGAAAGTGGAGAGCATATTAAGAGTTTTAGTGGGGTGGGGGTTTCAGGACAGTAGCTCAGAGCAGCTTTCAGGGGAATAGTGCTCCAGATTAGCTCTCACACTCACACATAAGCAGCACAGAGAATGAACATGCAAGATCTGTAGCCTTGATTCCATCTAAATGAACAAAAAATGTGGTTTGCTAAAACTATTACAAAAGCATAAACAAAACAGCACAAATACTTGTGTCATAATTTGAGACTCACACATTCCAGTGGTGGGATATTTAGTGAGGTCAAGGTACAGACAATTTAGCTGAAATATGATAAATGAATCAAAACAAATTTTATAACAGCAATAAGGCAATACTATGCGCTAGCTACTATGGGCTACAGGTAAGTGCAATGAGGAAGTTTAAATATTTACCACTGTGTTATTAATGAGTAATAGTGAATTAAAGAATGGATGCAAACCTTTTTGCGCTTTGATCTTTTTGGCCATTGTCAGTACTGAGGCTTTTCCAGATATTTCCAAAAGAAGTCTTATTCATTTCATCTGAAATGTTGACTGTCGATGGGTCGTCCCTTAAAACAACACAGAAAAATTCTTCAGTGCATAGTAATTAAAAGACCAAGCCATGTTTTATTTAAAAAAAATGGTAAATACATCCAAACCAAAGTTTTGACAGAATTCATGAAAATGTTCATAAAAAGTGTGTGATGGACAAAAATGAGATGGACCACACAGCTGTTTTGAGCAAAGAGAGGGAGGCAATTTCTCTGACCTTTCTACAAATACATTTTAAAATAATCCATTTTAGTTACTTGTAATGTCCTTCAAGTGGCACCTGCACAATCCCTTCATCCTCCACCATCACGCTGTGGTCCTCCTACGAGAGAACAGACATTACTTGATTTAACCCTTCAGCTCAAGCTACCTAGAAAAAGGCTGCTTAACGACTTAAATTAACTTTTTTTTCCCAGATAGTCATAAATACTAGGATTTTGCCACAAAAGGTTTTGTTTTGAAAATGCTGTGTTTGAGATTTGCTACCTTTCATTGGCACAGTAATATTCCGAAGCTAAATGCACTCACACACTATAATCATCCACGGCTTCGTTCAGCTTCAGGGGCAAAAACATGATCAAAAATATCATGATAAAATTTTTTTCTTAATAATAAATATTCATAACAGCCCCTCTCTCCACCGATTCCATGCTTACGTTAGGTTCCAGCCACACTATCTGATTCTTTCAAAAATGTTCTACCCATGCTGTTACATCTGATAACAGCACAGTTTTTTTTTTTTACCTGTATCACTCTGTGCCTGTTTCATTCCATTGACTACCGGACCACCGGTAGCTATAAGTAACAGCAACAGTCGCTTGTTGACGGTATTTAACCGAAAGCAAAAACAAGATATCACCCCCTGCTGCCTCTGAGCTATACCCTGATACAAATACGCTTTACAAGTGTTACTAGAGAGATAGGCCTATTGACATATCTTCTACTGTGATTGGACGGATGCAGCTAAAAGCTGTGTGGATAGAGAGATGTCGTACGGTACCTCTTTCTGCGCATCCTCCAATTTTTTCTTCTTGCTCTCAGGCATAAGGTCATCAAGCCAGCTGAGCTCCCTCTTTGTGAAAATTAAATCCAGCAGCTTACGGATGAAAACTAACGCTAACACCTGCACAGCAAAGCAGTACAGATTCACTATACCAAGATTACAAACCCCACTTCTTTACACTGTCTTCTTTTGTCATCCACACCAAAACAGTAGCTAGCTTTACCATCATGGGGAAAACAATGGCAGCTCTGGAGGTTTTGATGACCCAGAGAAGGATGAGGCAGGTGAGCTGGATGATGGTAAACAGGTGGACCTTCCTCAGAGGAACATATCTCAGGTAGATGAAGTCCGGCTGGTGTTTTACTGGCATCCAAAACAACTTTAGACGGTCAAAGAACTGCATACAGAACAGGAAACACACTTGATACATATATTTACATAAAATAGTAGACTAGTAGTAGAAATAGTAGAAATAGACTTCCATTACTTGTTAGCTACATTAGCCTCAAAGCTCCAGTGCAAAACTAAAACAGCAAACTTTGGAACCCAAAGTCTTTTCAGTCAACTGCATTTGGGGTAAGGGGAAAATTCTGTAAATTTGATTTTTACCACACTGTTTATTTAAAATACAGCTCCATGACCAGAGAGACTGCAGCTATTTTTGTGGCATGTGTTTTTGGGAAACAAGTGAAGTTACAGTAGTTGTAGTTTTAGGCTGTGTTAAATACTGCTGAAACGATTACTCGAGTACCTCGAGTACCTTGAATAGTAAAAATCCTCGATTAAGATTTTATGCGGCACATTTCCCCGCTCCCGCAAGGGGAAGGGGGTTTCGGCGCTGGGCTCTTCCCTCACGCCTGCTCGATTGATGGTCACTCAGACGGTCCCCGTCCTCTCTTTGGTGCCCCGTTTCGCCGTGTTTTTCCCCCCTCCCCTCTCTTCTTCCCGTCCAACTGCGTTACGCGAGCGATAGGGAGAGGCGAGAGAGAGGAGCGCGCGGCTGCCAGTGGGTTCCTACCGATCAGCTGCCCGCGCTGAGGTTGGAGGTTGTCGAAGAAAGGGAAAAGAGCGCACCTTCGCACGGCACTCTTTTCAAACGCGACCTCAGATCAGACGACATGACCCGCTGAATTTAAGCATATTACTAAGCGGAGGAAAATAAACTAACAAGGATTCCCTCAGTAGCGGCGAGCGAAGAGACCCCTGAAAGAATTGTCTGCATGTTTTTGTAACCAAATTTGGGATACTCTAATTGTTTATTTTTGTTATTATAATGTATAATAATAAGGTCCTTGCAAGGTCTTACAAAGTTACTTAAGCATTTTTCACAATAAGTTTTTCTGAAGTCTGAAGAATTCTATGGTATCTGCAATGCTACATACAGTACTGTAGTATTTTTTCAGTAAAGCCCTAAATAGTATTGTGTGCACTTGCAGCCCAGTTTTTGATAGTGATATTTTTCATTAAATATCTCATTTTATTATGTAAACAATGTGAGATTTTATTTTCTTATGTGTAAATAATTTGAGTTTATATTTATATTTGTAATCATTTTTCAAGACTTAACAGTTAATTTCTTAATAAAAAATAATACTACGGTTTTATTACTTTATTATACTACTACCTATGATCTTTCTCTCTCCTGGCTGACTGTTTACGAGGTGAGGCAGAATAGAGAGAAGACCCCACTCACTTTTATCAGTGGAAGGCCCAAGGTCTTTGTTCACCCACAGCAAAACTAAACTTCACTACGCTGAAAATGCGTTTATTATTTTAACACTCGCAAGTTTCTTGTACAGTAAGAGCAGTTGATGTTGAAAACCTCGCGACGGTCAGAAGTTTCCCTGCGAGTCAAAGAGAATTTGCCATACGAAATCGGCCAGCGGATTGAGACGGATCAATTATACCTCGGGAAGAAGTCATTAACTCGGGACGGACCGATCATTCCTCGGCTCATTCCTCGGATCACGCTTCAGGCCAGCGATTTCATCGGAAATTTGCAACGCGTTCAGAACCAGCCCGCGAGCTGCACCATTTAACGCGTGACAACGAACATGCACGCAACTCATAGTAAGACTGAATCTGGGCAGTGAACATCTTCCCCTTGTTTTTTTGTTTTTGTTTTTTTACATAATATTGTTTTAACAAATGTTAAGTATGAATGACTTTGTAACTGTAAAAGGGACATAGTTTTCATTTAAGTCACTCAGACGATTAGACAAAGGAATCCACACGCGCTCCTGTGATCTTGTCTGGCTCTCCCTCCCCTTCGCGTCTACGCAAGTCTCTTGCATGCGATTATTTCTTCTTTCACGCACTAACCGTCCATTCAACACTGATCGCCTTAACAGAACTAAGCATCAAACCCATAACGTTAATTATAAATTAACGTAAAATGTTTTTCGGGACATTAGTCCATAGTTCGTTACTCAGTGCCTCATGGACATTTAAACTTCCCACTACGAGCCAAAGGCGCGGCCACACGTGCTCATACTTTATCATCAGCTCAGCGCGAACGCGCATAACTCCTTCTGCCCCTTTTCACTCGCGTGGTGCGCGGAACGCATCCACCAACCATACGCGTGCACACACCTCCTTACGGATACACGCACACACACACACACACACACACACACACACTCGCACGCACGCACCGGCTTGTTTAGTCTTCGTCGTAGTTGGTAGATTATGATTTTTTGTTATTTACTGTCTGTTGGTGTTTTACTGTTTTGTGTTCAATAAATATCATTTTGTTGAACCCTGTTGCTTTGTTTTGATATCACTCAGATATTGCCTGAAGCCAAACTATTTAGAATGCCAAACCTTCTAATCCTTCA
>JAOUQW010000004.1:17490160-17501538 GCA_028565825.1 Olivaichthys viedmensis
CAGCTTACCAACATGCTGGGATATGCGAAGAATCAATTTCACTCTACTGTACTTGTATATGTATATGTGACAATAAAGGAGCATTCTATTCTATAATATACCTGTAATTTAATATCAAATCCCTTCACATGCTTGGGTATCCTCCTAATGGCATATATGTGCAAATAATAAATAGTAATCTTGTGACAGGGCCTAAAATAGTCTTTTTAGTACTTTTATTTCACCTTGTTACTCTCAGGCACAAATTATCTAAATCTCTGTAATATAAATATAATTAAAAAAAAATAATGTTTCATGATAATTAAAAAAATTGAGGCCAATTGTTGCACTGTTAAGAAAAAAATAACAGATCATAAGGGCTAAACAAAGTTGTTTAGCATGTGTTGTTACAGCAGGCGTATGGATTAGGCTTCACCTGAGAGGGCACGTTCTTGGGTGGCTCTATTCTGATGGTGGGGTCCCACTCTCCTGGTGGCAGCACTGTCACCTGGTCCAAAAACTCATCAATACCAGCAACCAAATCATTGCGGTCCTTCGCTTTATATGCCACATCGTGGAACACCTGGGGGGGGGGAGAAACAGACAACAATAAGTACAAAGATTAAAAAAAGGATAGAGAAATAGTGTGAGATGGTGCTGACCTCATCTGTCATGAGTGTGGCGATAGAGCGTCCGATCTCGTGATACTGCGGCCCTTTCCCCAACGGCCCCAGCAGTATAAACAGAAACCTGCAGAATGATCATACATACTGTAGAAGCAACACTGAGGGTTGCTAAATTCTTTTCAAAAAGTTTTCTGGACATGGAGATGGAAGACATATTCCGGTTTTCCAATTACAAAATTTGTCACTTCTTTATTGGATCAGGTGCATTTATTTGTGTTTTAGATGTGGTTTGTGCACTTAAGGGTATCCAGCGGTCTTAAGCGGTCTTCCTGGATCTCACCTGGTGGTGATGGGCACCTCAGCCAGGCCGTTGAGCAGCACAGCTGGAGACAGACGCACAAAGGCCACCACTGGCTTCTCCAGGAACTCCAGTTCTCCAACCAGGATGTTTGACGCCTCTGCCCCTGGTGGGATCTTCTTCATGAAATGGAGATCTATCTGCACATTTTAAAAAATGTGCAATTACATGCCTTATAATGTCAAAGTTCCTATTCTCAACTTTTTTTTAAATCAGTGTCGAATTAGCACAGTTTGACTCACCCCACACAGTGTAGGATTTAATTCACCACCAGTGATTTGTCCTTTCTCTTATAGAGTCAAACGTGCATCAGAATGAGTTTTACCTTACTGAAGTCCACTGCACTGTTCTCTCGACTGCCATCACCTCGGCTCTCTGTGCAGCATGGCTGTGACTGAGGAGACACCATCTGACCTGTGAACAGCAAAAAACACACCATCAGTTCATCACCATAAGATCTGGCCTTAACACTACCCACTAAATCACAACAACAAATACCTGGGGAATCATATTTACCCTGAAGGTAGTCTCGCAAACCAGAGTTCTAGCATTCACTAAAAAGTCTGGTACTTTTCTGCTTTAATTGTGGCATTACAAACAACCAACCACAGACCTTTTCCCATAGCCTATCGGCAAACACGTGATGCTATCTTGTTTACTCACCGCTATTGAGCAACTATTTCAAACAAAACTGTCGAAATAACTTTTAAAGACGGGATGCCGTGAACTTTTTTTTTTTAATCCAGTGACTATATCTTGCTCTGAAAAAAAGCTCATTTTGTCACAGTGTTCAAAAGTTTGTTTTCCCATTGGAAACTGGCGAACGGAAGTGCATATACAAAGAAGTGCAGAGATTGCAACCTTCAAGATGCTAAAGCCTGTGGCTTGAAATGTGTACAAAAGATATCAGTCTGAGACTACCCTGAAGGCAACTATGCAAGCAAAAATAAAGCGATGAAAGCAGGCCATGGACTTTAAACAATATTTGTGTTTTAGCACGTGTGGGGTTATTTATGGCTATTAATGTTACCACAGCAGGGTTTTTCTGAAATAGCACATGAATGGTGTAGGTTATAAAGTGACTAAGTCTAAAAGCTAGTTATAATGTTATATGCATTAGTTTGTGGCATTTTAGTAACACACATAGTACACAGATGTGATTCAGACTGAATAAACTACAACCGGCTATGACTGTCCCTCAACATCAACTCTCTGGACAACAAATATTCAGGTTTCAGCACCGGTTACTGGACAGCTCCCTCCTGGATACACTGTGTTTGACTGGTGTTCTTTTGATTATGTCATTTACATTTACATTTACAGAAATTTAGCAGACGCCCTTATCCAGATCGAGTGCTTTGTAGTCTCCATCAAAAAACATATTCTCACGCTAGTGATCTTGTCATCTTGTCTTCAGAATATTAACATTATAGTAATTGATTGAAACATAAATAATGCATTTTAGTTCAATGTTAGTCTGTCTCAAAGTTTGCCTGGTGGCTCTTTTGCAGAGTCCCAGGTGGGAATGGGTTGGTAGGCCATGCTGTAAGGGGGACTGAGCCGCTTGCTGGGGAAGAAGTCTTGTCTGCTAGGGCAAACGGGACAGGGGTCTGTCGGAGCAGACGCTTTGCTAGGATCAAAATGTTTACAAGAAGAGGACAAACACTTAGGGTGGCACAGGGGTCAAGCTTTGCATGAGGCTGTCTCTCTGTCTCTTATACAGCCAGCCTTTAAAGAGGACCAGGATGAGGCCTTAGAGCTGAGATGGGGAAGTGTTGGAGTCACAGCTGAAGGGGAAACATGTATACAATGGACATATAATGAACAGAACATTTACATACACACAAAAAAATTAATATAGCAGGTCATGTGTAATTGAGTGTTGGTGCTATTACCATTCTTATCCATAGAGTGTGGCTCGGACTGCTTCTTTCCTATGTCAGCGAAGGAACGGACGATGGGGATGCGGTTGGCCAGTTTCTTCTGGTTTTGGTGGTGGTGCTGTTTGAGAAGAGCATTGCGGATCTTCCTACGCACCTCCTCTCCAAAAGCGACTGATGTCTCATGCTGGTCTAGAACCATGTCTGCCCATTCAGAATGGAAGAAAGGAAGCAAACATTGAGTATTACAAATCTCTGAGATTGCGCTAGCTTGTATGAAGCAGTGTTGTAATGGTGTACTACACCTGCAATGTCCTCCAGTGAGTTAGCTCTCATGTCCAGCATGACGATGCCATTGAGGATGCAGCTGCGCAGCTCAAACAGGCTGTGCAGAGAGAGCGTGGCTACATAGGGTTTACTCCACCTCTCCCCTCCGTCCTCCACATCCTCCTCAAATTTCAGCCATCTAGACAAACACAATACAAATAGGGTGAGACAGTTAGAAAGAGATAGATAGCATAGTCTGTAGATGGAAAAGACAAAGAGCACAGTGTATCTAACACAAAAAAAGGAATCAGTATATCTAAACACAAAAAAACGTTTTACACTTCAGCACCATCACATTTTGTTATTGTTTATTTGTCATGGCATACCAATACCACACCATGAAGCTGTTCTCTTTATTGTAAAAGGTAGCTTTTTTGTTGTTTATTTAAAGAAGAACATGAACTTTACATATATGGTTGTACACTTAACCCCTTAAACTCTCAGGACCAGTCAGAGGGTCCTGACTTACACTCTTTACTCTTGTAACTACATACATTTTCGATTAGTTTCACTGTAATTACAAAATAATTCTGAATACTAAATAATATACTTTAAAATGAATAAGTAAATAATAAGATGTGATTTTAGGGGGTTAATGACTAAAATCACCTTAAAATATTTTACAGACTATAAGTTGCCCCAGAGTATAAAATGCCCCCCTTAAATTGACTACTTTGAGAAAGAAATGAATATCGCTTTGTGTTTTAATTCACATTAATGGACAATTATGCCATTTTTATTTATAGGATAGCTAGGCGTAGCCTACTGGTGGCTGGGTATATATAATGTTTTACATACATAGATGTATGCTTTGCTTCTTTGATTTAGCTATAATTTGGTGAATCCTACTTTTACAACTGTGTTTTTGTTTACTGGTGTGATAATTAGTGAAGCACTGCTTTAAAAAAAAAAAAAAAAGCAGATGACCACATTAGCTTAATGCAAAAGCTTAATGCTTAATGCAAACATTAAAACTAGGGCTGTCAAAATTAACTCGTTAACTTTTGTGATTCATTTGAAATGTTTCACGCGTTAATAAAACAATAACGTAATTAATTAATTGCTTATCAGGTTGATTTACATTTCCTTATTATTTCTGGCCAATGACCTTGACAGTTTTGAAATGTGATTGCACTTAGGCCTGTTTCACACATACTACCTCTGTGTGGCGTGAGCGCCGCAGAAAGTCTTGCTTTTCATTTCGGCGCTCATGTTAACAGGTTAGAGCCTTCACACAGCCCGCGCAAGCGGAGGCACACTGAAGCGGCGCGTGCATCTAGAGAATAGGAGCGACGCCTATTTTTGCCGCTTGCTGCACGCACCACACAGCTGAATCCACTGAAATAAACTGTGAAAACCAATAAAAATGAAACAATAAAATGCTGAAAAGCAAATTCTGTATCTTATATGTTATCAAACGAAATACTAGTTTAATATTTCGTGCTACATAAACGTTTTTATACGAGTATAAACAAATCCATGCACATTTAACGTGATCTACTTTACCAAAAATGACGAATTCGTGGTAATTGTGGCGGTAGAGAAACATTCTACATTATAAAACATTGTTACAGGTGGTCACAGTTTCCGGTAGCCCTCTGTACTGTTCTGTGTGAATGGGCAACGCGAGCAAGCTGTAGCAGTCACGCCACGGAGAGGTAGTATGTATGAAACAGGCCTTACTGTAGTTCACAGGAGTGTTACTTTTGTGTTCACAATTAAAAAGATGCTATTTAACAATTTGATTTGATATACCATCCTTTGTGTTGATTCTACATTAATCTGATTGTTGATTTGGTTTCAAATTGAAATATCCTTAATTTTAAAATAAATATTTTACAAAAGTAGAAAATTAGTTTAAAAAATGTAATCGATTGGCCTGTCCTAATTAAAACATATACATTGCTTCACTCTATAAGTTACTGCACCTGCTAAAGAAGACAAAGCATGTTATAGTCCAGAAAATACAGCAGAGGGGTAAAATAGCATGCCTCCAGGTATGGTGCAACATACAAGGCAAGTTCTGTACACAGGACTACATAAAGTGCAAATAATGTGTAAGAACAAGTGCAACGCAACACAATGAATACACAGTGCAGTATAAGTAACTACGCAAAAAAATTTAATCTAGACAAAACAACCGGCGCTACTGCAACTAAGCATGTCATTCTGTAGAAAGGTTTTAATGGTTTTAATGGGCCTGATTAGGTGCATTTTCCAGAAAAAGGGCCGGTGTGCTCTTATCAAGGAGGACAAGCTAACTCCAGACAAACAGGAACTAGCACATCACACTGATCAATTGTTCAGAGCCAATCAATACCCACAATGTTTACTTTCCATAGGAAATGGAGAGGGGAAGAGAATGCACTGTGTACTATTCCTTAAAGCTATTTGCAATATGAATCACTTCAAATTACACTAAGAGAACGAGTATGCATTTTAAACTTACTCTCGTAGAAGACTATCAACAATCTCCATTTTCAAGTGGAGGTTAACCCCCTAAAGTCGCAGCCTATTATTCAGTTCTTCATCTTATTATTCATATTATTAAGCAACTACCATTAATTACTTTGTAAATACAGTGAAACTAATAGAAAATGTATGTTATAAAAGTGAAGAATGGTAAGGAATGTTAATGTGTAAATATCACAAACATACACCAAAAAACATATGAACCATATAAAAGAAAGTCAACACAACAATGAAAATGTCAAAATGTACTGGATAACTGTGAATATATACAATTTCATATTCACTGCAGAACAGATGGTGAGATGTAACAGCTGATTTATAAAATGTGTTCACATTCCAAATGCAGTGTGATGGGTGCCAGACTGAACAGCCAATATAACAGATTTCGAATGACAACATAATCCCATGTCTAACTTGGGTTTCGCTGCACATACATTTCTGAACTGCATTTTGTGAAGTACGTTTTGCTGATTGCATTGAAGCCACTATGCCAATGATATGCCTTTTCCCCAAGGAGGAATATAACTCATTAACATGATTCCAACAGACATATACAAATGTAGTGTTTGATCAAAAAATTGCTCATGTTGCGCTGGTTAACAATGGGTATGTGTTTGTATTGCTGTACCTTGCAGTCTCTTTCCACTCAGCATCCTCTCCCTCTCTCAGACAAATCTCATCCAGCTCAGTGAACAGAGCGTGAGGAATGTGCTCCTCATCCTCATCTTCCATCCCCAACAGAAACTGCACCCTCTGAGACGGGGTGTCCGCTGTGGAGGAGAGCGGGAGAGAGAGAGTGGCCGAGATGAGAAAGGTTTGAAAAGGCAGGTTTTCAATATACAGAACCCACACACACACACACACACACACACACACACACACGCACACACACTTACTGTATGAGGGAGATTCCCTGCCGTCTTCAGTTCCTGATTCTCTTTCTCTTGACCTCTTCCTGTGACGGTGTCCATGGTGATGGTGTCGCCTGTGTGACCTCCGACCTAGAGGAACATGTACCCCAATGTACAGAGTACGGTGACCTACAAAGGAAAAACACAGTCATTAAGAAACATGCATGTTTATTTCAAATTATGTCTTGTGGTAGTATGTTAAACTTACTGAACTTGTGTTATCTTGAAGACTCAAAAGTGGTGAAATGTTATTAAGATTATAATTGACTCACTTCTACTAAATGACAAAAAAATCTTCAGAGACATTAAAATAATGTTGCATCACTCAGAATTGAGTTTAGCATATTTTAATAAGTAAATCAAAACTTTGAAGCTGTATAATTGATGGTACCTGTTGTTAGTCTATGTCTAAGAATAAAGGTATGTTTGTTTGCAACGGCTTGCGCTTGTGTCCTGCCTCACCGCTGCAGCACCGTGACAGGTTGGACATCAAATGAAATCAGTGAGAATTATTATTAGCTGTTACTGTGGTTAATTTATTACTTTGGCCGTACACTCAATGGAGTCAGTTTCAATGACAATTTAAGTATTAATACAAGAAAAATACAGAAATCTTTTTTTTTCTACCTTCTAGTTCCTCTTTCTCGAAGTTGGTGTTGAGCATAGAGCGAGTGCCGCCTCTGTCCAACACGGCCTCCTCATCATTCCTCTGCACAAGAGCACATACACTGATTAGAGAATAAACTTATACACTTATATAGATATACATACACAGACACATATAGAAAACACAGCAACAAAAACCCAGCTCACAACTCATACACAAATAAGCACACACATAAACACATTGATGGTTTCATGACAGTCACATGCAATTGTTTATCTTGGAAAAACCCAATTTTTAAACTATAGACTCAATATCCATACACATATGATGTTAACATGTGTATACACATCATCAGTATAAGACATCACCACCACATAATAGTTCATTTGTCCATATCACGACGCGCAGCCTACATTTCCAGTCAGTAGAGATTCTTGGACCTGTTGCATTGCAACCTGATCTGCTGTTTAGCAGAGAAACCCTTTTTCAGACTTTGTATGAGCTTTAACGTTTGGCTCATTTATTGCATTAAGGAACAAGTACTTGGCACATACTGTATTTTTCCAGAATTATACAGTACACTACTTTTCAGAACCACCTACATACCTCTCTCTTACTAACCTTTCAATTGTGCTACAAAAAAACAGCACAGGACAACAGAGAGGGTTTTGTACACAAGATCTAGTTTCATACAGAAGCTCTTTGGAATAAAGAGTCTTGGTAATTAGAACTACAATTAGGACAAATAATCAGTGCCGCATTTTCTCACAGTACATGAGGCATGGTGAGGCTGTCAGTGGCACTTTTCCACAGTAAGTTTATATTTACACAGTTTCCACAAACGTTTCCACAGTTTATATTCCACACAGTTTATATATAAAACACTCAGTGATTATATTGGATTTCATGGTTATATTACATCAAGCTGTCAGGTATCAAGACAACCTTGGCCTCTGACTCAAAGTATCACCATTGTGCACCACTAACACACTTCAGGTCCAAGAGCCACAGGGCACATCTGCAGACTGCTACTATCTCACAAGGTTATATAATAATACAGACACATATTTTACATGGGGTTAAAACAAATGATCCTTCAGTCCTCCAGTATCAGTAGTGTTCCACTGATATAAAGAATCCCATATCAGAACTGTGTCAGAATTGTACAGTCAACTTTAGAATTATTGGCACCCTTCATCAAAATGAGCAAAAATGAATAACATATTCAATGAGTGAAATTTTTAGCTTAAACATATGTGAATATTTTTTCAAACATTAAAAGTTTTCTTATGTAGTGCATTTTTTTTTCCTGCAAAAAAAAGTTTCAAAATGATCTGCAGCCTTCCCTGGAGAGAATAACATCACTGAGACCCGTTCTGTAATGTCTAACAAAGTTGGAGAACACTTGTAGAGGGATCAGGATCGTACACCTGGACTGCCCTCTTCAATTCAGACCACAGGTCTTCAGTAAAGACTGAAATGGCCATTGCAAAACATTGATTTTGTGTTCCTGAAACCATTTCTATGTTTATTTAGATGTATATTTGGGCTCATTAACTTGTTGAAAGATCCATCACTGGTTAAGCCTTAACCTTCTGGCAGAGGAAACCATATTTTGGGGTAAAATATCCTGGCAGAATTCATGATGTCATCAATCTTCACATGAGCCCCTGGACCACCAGCTGCAAAACAGCCCCAAAGCATCAATGATCCACCACCATATATTACAGTGGGTGTCAGGTGCTTTTCCTTGATTGCAGTCTCTTTTCCCCCCAAAACATGCCAATGGTGTGCCCAACCAAAAAGTTAGATTTTAGTCTCATCTGATTACAACAGAAGATTCCAATTGTAGTTCCAATGATACTTGGTGAAGTTCAGGCACTGCATTTAGTGGGTTTAGAAAGGCTTCTTTAGTGCTACCCTTCCAAACAGCTGAAATTTGACAAACTTAAGAATCAACTAAACTGTGCAATTCTGAAACTGTGATTTTTGGGTTATTTTTTGCCTCCCTCACTATGCGGAGGGTCAGTATGCTCATGTGTTCTCTTCCTGGCAAATTTTTAACCGTTTCAGACTTTTGAAACTGTTATTTTGGTCCTAATTGTTCTTAATGGAATTTTGTACATGCTAATGTATTTTTATATCCATTACCTGACTTGTGTAGGTCAACAACCATCTGTCTCTTTTGTGTTGTTTTCCCCATGGTGATGGATGACAAAACTATATTACATGTGTGTAACCTCATATTTGGTCAAATGTAACAATTTCTGGGAGCATTTTAAAAATAAGATGACAATTTGTTTGCATTTATTTCAAATACCTTTTGTTTTTAAGTTAAAGTTAAAGTTAAAGTAAAAAATTATTTCTGTTAGAGAAAAGTAGTTTCTCTAACTTTTTGAGTAGAACATTTAACACTGAGAGTAATGCTGGTTTTATACAATCAATTTTGGCCATTCTCTTGATGTCATGAAATACCAAGACAAACAAGATAGGATCCAATTGCAGATGACTTTTATTTAAAACAAACAAGGGGCATTCAAGATCGTCGTCAAAAACCAGGCGTATATATCCAAAAGTCCGTGTAGCTGTAGCCAGAGCGAAAGTATCCAAAGGAAAATCCAAACAACATAATCCAGGTAACGGGCAGAGTTCAGCAACGGAAAACCAGACCAAAAAACGCTCAGAATTCTCACTCAAAACGAGGAAGGCAAAACTTCGCAAAGTGTATGTTGTGTGTGTGTGTGTGTGTATAAATACTGTGTGTGTGATCTGGTGACTCGAAAGTGCTAGTACTTGGGGGATTGGAACCTCTGATGGTGCGGGGTGGTAGTGCACATGGAGTCGGGGTTGACCGTGACACTTGAAGGGTGCCAATAATTCTGGAATTGACTGTTTATGAGAATATATAAGAACTGACAGATGGCCTTAAATTAAATGGCTGCCCTTTAGTCTTACATGTAATCCATCTAAGCTCCCCACCAATATAAAGACAACAATATGCATAGACACACACACACACACACACATACCACTATCTTTGACTTGTGTATTAAACGTGGGGTCTGTGATTTTAGGTCAGAACACTTTTTGTAATATTTGTAATATTTAATATAAGTTCTCCTCACATTTCGGCAGCTGTCAATAAAATATCTGCACAGAGGAAAAACTCCAATCTCTGTGGTCTCCCAGTTTCTGTAAATAGGAGAAAAAAACAAATGGTGTGTACCCCCAATATCCAACCAATCAGAATGAGGAGATGTCTCTACTTGCCTGTCAATCATGTTGCCTGTAATTCAGAAAGCTGCACTCCTGCACTCTCATGCAGGCGTTCTAGCCTAGAGAGTGCACGTGCCTGTGTTTCTGGGGCGTGCCTTTGGGAGGAATACTGAAGGGAGTGTTTATTTGGATTTTGAGTTTTAAAACAGCTAGCTTTAGCTAACTTCCACCAAAATTGTTGATTATACCATTTAATTTTTCAAATAAATATATATATATATATATATATATACTTTTTTTATGTGGACTAGCCAAAGGTCCCCACTATGTCAAAATAGACACACACACACACACACACATACATACATATACAGCACATCTGTCTACTTTATGAGTTATATATATTTTTTCTTTTGCTAAGACAATCAGAGAAGACATCTGCAGTATGAGAGTGCAGCAGTAGAGGGATCAGCTCTCCCTCAGCCGAGAGGAAACGTCCCAAAATAAGCTCCAGCCTCCATGAGGTTGACCTTACCGGACAGTCACCATGACAACGAGTGCAGCCCATCACAAGTTGTCCCCAGAACACAGATGACATTGTTTTAGTCACAGTCCCTCGTCAAACTGACCATATTATCACACTACTGCAGCTTCAGAATTAACATCTGTAGAGACTTGACATAAGGATTGGTCTTATACTTCTGCGTAAACAAAGATGGAAATAAGAGTATCATCTTTTTTTGAGTAGTCAGTGAAATCCTTAATTGAGAGTGGAATACAAAGAATCCCCTTGTTAAAAATACAGAAATCTCAACAACCATGTTGCTGCTTAATGCTTCAGGATAGGCATTTTTCACAGCTGTCTGGCTAATAATTTACACATATACAGTATGTACACATACACATACAAGCATGTGTTTATATTAATAATGAATGGTGCAGGAATGCTGTTGTAGTCTCGAGTTACTGCTCGTCGCTGGTGGAGTTCATGACTGTAAAGTG
>JAOUQW010000004.1:17505542-17515764 GCA_028565825.1 Olivaichthys viedmensis
CATAAAAACTGAGGCAGCAGACTTTGTGAAAATTAATATTTGTGTCATTCTCAAAACTTTTGGCCACGACTGTACATCACTGCAAACCAATGAAATATTTTGGAAAAACTTATTTGGTTAACCCCTTAAACTCCTAGAACCCGTTGGTGGGTCCAGATTTCTTTATTCTCATACATACATACATTTTACTGTAGTTACAGAACAATTCATAGTAGTTCATTAATAATATGATTTAAGATGAATAACTGAATAATATGCTGTGACTTTAAGGAGTTAAATTAGACAAATAAACATGTCAAAAAACATGCTGGTTGTTGGCAAATTGACCTAATTGTAACATTTTTTAAACTTAAAAAATCATTACTCGCTTTCATATTTTTGGTATCGGGTGTATATTTATCAAAGCAATGGTTATGGACACAGCACTGAGACAAAGATATGAGTATTACTTTTGTTGCACGGTTGTTTCAGGCGCTCTGTATCTGCATGTGTTGGTAGAATGAAAGTATGGACAAACAAACATTCATATCAACTAAGAGTGTGATAATACACTGGACTGATATACTGTGAAAAGAAGATCTGAAATATTTATACTGTTACAGGGGAATTCTGGAATAAAACTAGTGTTTAATATGCTATTTATCATGTTATGTAGTATACTATATATACTAATACAATACAATATACTAATATTGTACTGTAGTGCAGTATTCCACCTCTTGACCTCAGCGTTTTGACAAAATGTACTATTTTATACCGCTGTCGTATTTACATCAATCAAATGTTTGGTCTCTATAATACCCAGCATACATTACGCCAAAAAGTTATACAATTATTGGGAATCTTTATCGCTAGCAACCAATCATGAGCTTGTGAATAAAAGCTACTACTAGCCAATTACTGCGGAGGATGTGAGATTTGGCAAAATACAGGTAAGAAAAATCCCACATCGTGGAACATACTGTAACTTTTTTTCTTCTACAAAATAATTTAGTTGACGAATGCCTGCAGAGCGCAACCCAGGTGTGTGATGAATATGGAAGGCAAAAGCTTCCCTGGATACATTTATAGACTTTTAGTACTTTATACACATCTAATAAGATGTCTAATAAGTTTGTCAAGGTTTAATTTTGTCATCACATGTTTAGGAAGCCACATCATAACACTCACCCAAGACCCTTAATAAGATGTAATCTTAATTTACAGCAGCTAAATGACTTTAAATGTTATTGCTTTGCCTTTTAATTATGCCAATCATAATCCTTTATGCGTGTAGGCTAAACCTGCTTCTGTCAAGTCCTTTATTGGTTTGGTGAGGTGTTTGGTATTGAACAGAGATAGCTGCTAAATGAGTATAGGTCAGCACTGATTACAGAGGCTTTGTGTGAACAACAATCAGCAACACGCAGCCAGCCAGCATCTGCACAGAGATTTACACAACACTATATATCATTACAGAAAATATCATTTAGGGTCTCTGGCGATAGTAACAGACAAACTCTTGTTCAGCCCAAACTCTTGGGCTGCACAATTATTGCGATACAAGTTTCTACAAATAACACATATCGTGCAGGGCTGTGATAGCAGATACCCTATGTAGACATCATATGTAGTGAATAGGAAGCCATTTGGGATTCGGCCTAACTGCATGTTGGCGGGGCTTAAATAAAATATATTCCTCCGTGAAGAGGCTTTGAAGGTGTTAGATGTTGAGTCGTAGGCCTAGTATTTGCAAAATTTAAGTTTGCACTAATGTTAGAAACAATTTTATATATGTATTTAATAATTTTTAAAAGGTTTTCAGGGAACACTGTTTTTCTAAGAGCCTTACAATACAAAATAATTTGCAGTTGTCCAATAACTATTTACTATTGTTCAAACATTGTGCACTGCACAATAGTAATTTGCTTTAAAGAGAGAAATATTAACATTACTGTTATCTATTGTCAAATAAAGCTGAAAAATCGCAAAAACATTCATTTTCAGGTTCTGTATTTTGTTGCACATCCACACATTTAATTTGTCACATCTCACATCATTATCACGAAATTTTATGAATATCACATTTTTTGTCCATATTCTCCAGCACTATTCTGCAACGAATTCTAGGAGGACAGAGTAGAGGTCTATGTGGAAATGTACATGTGCCTTAAAAATTTACAGTTTGCATATCCTATTTATTAATATTAAGATGTAACCACAGTTTTATTATGTGTCACACAATCAGTTCTGTAACAATGCCTAGATCTTTAGTCTTTCTCTCTCTCTCACACACATCATCACTCCCTACTAATCTTATCTAGGAAGCAACATAGATGTTCTGCAGTTTTCCAGGACACGCACGCCTTGTGACCCAATTTTATGTGCTGCAGAATTTGCAGCAAATTTATTGCAAGGCCAATTGATATGTACACAAAGCTAATTTCCATGCATGAGTGACAGCATCATGATGAGACCTAATCACAATACCAGAATCCAGAAGAACCCAGCAGGGAGACCTAATTAACCAGTGACAGAATGCAACACGGTCCATATTCTCATGTTCTTTTCTCCCTACATACATCTGTTCCATATGTGCTAGTGAGTGCGAGCGTGTGTGTGTGTGACTGTGTGAGTGTGTTGTGCTTCTGGACTGTGTGATTGTGCAGGAGCCTTAGCCAAGATAAGCAAAAGGGGGGATTATCAGGGATGGAGGGGGGTGGGATCCTAGCCATGTGATTGGCTGAGAGCCTTGGGTCAGATCCCTACAGATGGCCATGGTTACCATGGTGATGGTGGGATCAGCATCAGTATCCTTCCACGGTGCCGACAACGTAGCGTTCCACCACACACACGCATGACGTGGCGCGTTGTCTAGCTGACACAAACAGACAGTGCCATATCAGCACAATTAAAATCTTACATGAACGGTTTTGTCACACAAATGTCTGATTAGGAATTATTTCACATGTCTGAAACAATAACAGCAACTCTCTTGACCTTGTAAGATCCGTGACTGGCAGTTCACAATATCTAGCCTCACTCTCTCTTCTCTACACACACACACGTGCAGCCTTTAGGCTGTAATTTGCTCTTTCTTTCTCTCTGAAGATCAATGAGGAGGAATCAGCATAAAGTGCTCCAACCTCTTCAGCCTATGAAAGCTCGAACCAAGTACTGAATCTGTCAGTCATAAAATCGCAAAGCGAGAGCAAGTGAGGGAGAGATGAAAGGGAGGAGAGAAGGAAGGAAGAGGAGAGAGGCAGACCAAAGAGTGTTATCAGAGGGAGGAGAGAACACGAAGAAGCGAGAAGCAGAAACAAACAGTAGCAGAGGGAGGGAAGAAAGAGGAGATGGAGTAAATCTCTTTGTTCCAGGCTAAGCTGTTGCCAAAAGCACACCATTTGTATGACCTGTGTTAATGCTCACAGTGCCACCCAATGCATTAGCGAGCGTCCTATTACAAAATTACAACAAAGTACTGTGCTAACAATGCATTTGCACCAAATTAGTGTACTCCCACCCATTAAAAATAAACTAGCTCAAAGGCACAGCAGCTGTGTCGGAGTTTTTCGCTGGCTGTGGAAAGCCCTGAGGAACTCAGAGGTTTTAGTCCTACCTGGCAGTTAAAGCTGCTGTGCTCAGAGGCTCGCTGCTGCATGCTTTGTGCCCGCTGGTGCCCGTTTCAGGGGCTGGTGAGCTCCAGGCAGAGCTGGTGCTTTGGCACTCCTCACCAGTTTAAAGCCTTTCAGCCCGGCAAACCCGTCCGACTGTGATCTCCAGCCTGTGTGTTTTTGAGAGCCCTATGTCCACCAATCAGGAGGGAGGTTAGAGCGACGACATCACTCACTGCGGGGACTGCTGTCTAAGCTCATGTGCTTTGTGGGTGTGGGTGTGTGTATGTGTGATGAGTGCTCTGTCTGTGTGCATGGTATGTGCAGTACTGAGCTCCCTCCTCTCTGTGCCCTAGCTCAAGCTTTCTTATGTCTCAGCATCCTCAGTAATGCATTCTGGGAGATGTAGTGCTAATGCTCCATAACAATTAAAGAAACAACACAAATATAACCAGGCTTATTTAGCATGCTGTAGCACAGTGCAATATTATCAATTAGCATTTTAAAATTTGACAACATTTTGACAAAATTCTTGAAATTCCCTAAGAGCCCACAAAATAGGATCAAGGCAATTTATTACTCAAACTAATATTTAATTATTGTCTCTCTCACAGAATGATGTGTAAACATTGCTAAAAGCCTTGGGCTGGGGTGACAAAGAAAAGAGCAAATCGTCCCTACAGATCTCAGATCAGCATGACTACAAGAGAAGTTCAACTCCCCCTGTGTGTCCATCTGTTCATAATGGCCTTTGGCCAACTCTTCCATTGACCAAAATCACAACCTCTCCATCACGCCGCCATTCAGACTCACAACCCCGCTCTCTCTTCCTCTCTCTATCTCCACCTCGCTCTGCAGACTGTGGATTCCACACATCTGTTTTTTTTATTTGTGAATATGAAAACTTGAATGGAAAAGAGATTCAACAATTTGATAAATTGTTTTTTGAAATAAACAATAAATAATGACAGCATATGTTCAGTCTCTCCATGACCGTTTGACTAGTGTGCTTTTGAATATGTAATCAAAGGTTGACATGGGTGGCTTCGTGGTTAAGGGTCTGAGATAATTATTGGAAGGTTGTGAGTTCAAATCCCAGAGCTGCCAAATAAGTCACTATTGGCCCATTAACTGTTCAGCTGTATACTTGGATCATATCTTATCGCAATTGTAAGTCATTTTAGATAAAAGATTATAATGGACTAAATTGTAATTAGTTCTTCTCTTTTCAGAATATTCACATAACAATATTCACAATCTTGATGATTTGTTGGAAATGAGCTTAGAATATGCAAAACATTTGCATGAAAACATAGCAAGCAAAACACAGACGAGGTTCTAGAAACAGAACAATGTCTTCTTCACTTAAAAGCCTAATGGATAATACTTCACATAGGCCATTTCTTCTAATTTGTTTAAACATCTATTAGACTCACATTATACTCTCTCTTTCTCTCTCTCTCTCTCTCTCTCTCTCTCTCTCTTTCTCTCTCTCTCTCTCCCTCTCTTTCTCTGGCACATCTTGTACTTTGAACCCTTCAGACAATGATTTAAAATTGTGGCAGGAGACAATTATCTGTCTCCATGGTGTCTGTGCCAAACCGATGACCTCTTCGCAATGACATTTCAATTCGACTGAAGCCCCGCCCCAGAGCATTGGTGTGATACAGTGAATGAAATCAATAGCCAGTCAAACAAGCCCATTCCCTCATGCACACTGAGCATGCACCATGCAGGACACAGATACGGTCAGTAATAACACTCACCCCCTCACTGCTTGCAGGGCTCTGAACCTGCAAAAGGACACAGAGGAAACACAGTCAATCCATCCAAGCCTTCAGTGTGCTCGGTACACTCACACACTCTATAAACACAGCTCAGGGGAAATTTTTTTTATTTAAAAAAAAAAGGGTATTCTCAAACTGTCCTTGAATGTTTTCAGAAATATTTATAGAAATATTTTATTTTTTATAATTAAAGAGTTCTTGCTTTCAGAAGTGTTTGACAAATTTGGGGATTGTGCCTATTATGAATCCAAGGCAGAATTGGCAGTAGCCTTAACCAAGCAAAATGTCAATTCCATGTGATGTGTCAGCAAACCACAAGCAACAAGAAAAAATTGATTGTTGTAGGATTAGGAACACAGTGAATCATACCATGACCAAAGCTCCCTATCTTCCTCTCTCTCTCTCTCTCTCTCTGTATTAATGATGAAAAAGAGAGATTGCTCACCCTGCATGACTCTGTTTTACCCTACACACATCACATCAGCATTTAGGACACAATCTGCCACTGAATAGACTGAATTCGGACGGTCAAGAACAAGCCACTGGTATTTGGGACACAGCAGCTTCTAGATTCAGTCAGAACGCCAAGACAAAGGCATTTAACCCTGTAACTCACTTCAATTCTCAACAGATACTCCCCTTATTCTTCAACAAGCCTAGTCTATTAAAAATACATATTTTATTTGGCCTCCATATCACTACAGATGTCTAAATTAATTTTTTTATGCATTTTTCATCTATTTTAACCTGCAAGAACTGAGCACAACAATGTTCTCCACTGTGTAGACCAAGTAATAATAGATCCAGTCAGGATTTACTACAGCAGGTCCGTTTTTAATAGTGCAACAACAAAAGTGCGCAAGTGCTTGTTCACTGAAATGTACAATATGTATGTTTATCATGTTTTCATCCTTAAGCTGAGAATGAGTACTGGGGCAGCTATGTTCACTAATTCCTAATTTTGTCTTTAAAACTGTATACTGTACAATCTGAAACACTGCCTCCTACAGGATATGCAATGAAATGAAAATGTCCCCTCCCATGCTAAGCTGAGGTGTCCTTCCCCTTGGAGTGGCTGCCAATATTCCGAAAGCTGTATAGATTTTCGAGAAATTGTTTCCAATTGTTTCCATCCTGTAATTGATCCTGATGCCAAATGAAACTAATTATGTTACTAAATATATCAGGGTCACTTAGTCATTCTTTAAAGCTACAGTGTGTAGGATTTTTTTTGTTAAAAATAAAGGGGAAAAAAAAAACATGATTATTGAGTCAGGAGAGAGAGAAAAATACTGTGAGTCGCCCTGACAATCCTGTAATAGTAATTTACAGTCAGAGCTGTGTCAGGGGTGTCGGGTCAGATATGGCGAGAATTTCTCTCTGAATGTGTATTGCCTTGGCGTTTGCAGCCGTGAGATTAATCCGCGCGACCGAGAAGGGCGCAGCACTACCCACTTTACGAAATGGTCTTCCACATGTAGCTTGCAATAACATTTTTCTACCAGAGAGGGCAAAATTCCATACTCTTACATCCAGCAGTTTTAAAAATGGAGTATTTTAATTAACCATACTCTAATGGAAATGAAACAGGAAGTGTCACCTGATGCCCAAGATGAATGAATGCATGAATGAATTAATGAATTAATAAAAACACATCCTGAAGAAAATGATTACGCCAGCATCATGCATAGTCACTCCAGAAGCTTAAGACCACAATTCCATTCTCATCGTTATAGACAAGTTTTCAAAAGCCTGCCAGCTTGTCCCACTACCCACACTCCCCACTGCCATGGGAACGGCAGAAGTACTTTTCAGCAAAGTATTTCAGCATTATGGTGTCCCAGAAGACATGGTCTCTGTTTGCGGGGTCCAATTTACCTCCTATGCATGGAAGACCTTCTCTCACCTGGTTATCATTCCCAGTCTAACAGTTAAGTAGAAAGCTTCAATCAAGAGGCAGATTTCTTCAAGCATACTGCAATAACCAACAGGAATGGAGCTTCTTCCTGCCCTGGGTTGAATACACCTAAAATTCCAAAACACACACCTCAACAGGCTTAATTCCTAAACTATTAACTTCTGTCCTCATGTTCATGTGGGCCATCAGAAGTGTTGGCGGTTCATGATTGGATGCGCAGAAATAAGCAGACTTGGGAAGCTGCGCATGTGAGGCTCCATCGTGCAGTAAGAAGACTGCAGACAAAGCTCCTGGCTATCTACTACCCTCTAAGAAGCTAGGCTTGTTTATTAGTCTATGTGTTAAGATACTAACCAAGATTAACCTCCATTGTACTGAATCTCTCACATCTCACTGCTTAATCCTTAAAGTATTTTCTTCCGTGCAGGTACCAGTACCAGGAGCTGAGCCACCCCCTCTGTTGGAAAGTGGAGGTCAGTCCGTCCTACTTGGAGAATACCTTCTTCGACCACTTCCTCTGATTTTGCACATCGAGGTAAACAGTGAAGATGGCGGGAGTTGAGGAGGCTATGATAATGTGTATCTTGAGAAAACGGCAGAAACAGCAGCAGCAGTGCCAATGTAGACAGTGTATCAGGCCATTAAACCAATCTCGTCGCCACAACGGAGACCTACCAATTGGCGCGTTGCTTCACTATACTGCCTCTGTCGTTTATGCTGGTATTGCACCACACGCATGCGTTGCGTTAATTTTTTGGGACGTGCACAAGCACAATTGACGTGCCAAATGAACATAGGATACGTGCGTCAGCCATCTTGCGTACACGTTTGCATAGTTAACAGTAACTATAACCCCGGCCTTATTATTTATTTCATATAGCTATAATTTTCTTTTTACAAGCTGCTGTTACATTGGGAACATTCGGTAGCAAACCGTAATTTTCACTGGGTAAGATTTCACTGAAACATGCATCCATATCGATTTAGCTAAATGTTTCTGTGGAGAATGCCCGTTCCTCTGACTGCCGTTGTCTTTTGCAAGTCACAACAGCGATGCACTCGTGATCCATAATGCTTGGCTGTAACAAATTTCTCTGTTAAACATGAACAGAATGACTATGTCTTGAAAGCTCAGATAATGTGCTTTTTCAATTTTATTGGTGTCTTTTCATGATTTGGCATGAGTTCGAGTGATGTCGGACCGTAAGACAGGAAGTGTGAGAGTTGGCAACCCTGATTACTCGAGCAGGAGCCCTGAGTGAGGCGGCACCTGCTCTTAGCTGCATTGGTGGAGTAGAGATCCAAATAGCCCAGGCCAAGCCTCTATCGCTCCAACAGATCCCAAACTGATACTGCGCAGTGCACGGACCATCTCTCCATCTCTCTCTCTCTCTCTCTCTCTCTCTCTCTCCTCAGATACATGCTTTCAGAAATAAAATGGCTGCTCGTTTTGACATGTTTGTTCCTCATCAGGTATGTAGAGCAGTTACTGTGGGAGTCTACTGCTAAGTTCTAAATGGCTCCATATTCCATAGGTGTACTATATAGACATGCAACACGGCTTCTACACCCTATGTAGTGCCCTACCCTATACGTCCAATAAAGGGATTCGGCCAGCGAAGCTATTACCCAGCTTATATGCCCCAGCTTACCAACATGCTGGGATATGCGAAAGAATCAATTTCACTGTACTGTACTCGTATGTGTATATGTGACAATAAAGGAGCTTTCTATTCTATTTTTTATTCTATTCTATTAGAAGTTCATGGTTCTCAGATGAGGAGATGTAAATTGCAGAATTCTGCCACTGCTTCGTGGCCTCTGTTTGATCTCATGCAAGCCTATTTCGGCTCAAAAAACGGGAAAGACTGATTTTGTTTGGCTGATTTCGCATGAGCGCATTGCGCTGTAGCTTGTGCGTTGTTTCCGAATGAAACATTTCCGAATGCAGAAGTGGGCGGGGCTAGGCATCTCCAGTTCGTTAAATCACTGCATGTGGGATTTTATCCCCGCGGTTCCACGCCGTGCCAGAGGTTCGCACAAAATCAACCAGACTTGAGTGCTGCCTCAACATCTGAAGAGGACCGTTACCCGAGTCGCCACATAACTGAATATGTTTGGTGTGTTTTTTTTTTTTTGTGTGTTTGTTTGTTTTGTTTGTTTTTCATGCGAGAGGAGATTCAGACCTTGCAGCAAACTTACAGGCTTCCATTTGTTCAAGACACTTGTTTTATGTCACCGATTTGCCCAGGCTGCGCTTTCCCCATAAATCTCACTCAGGCGACATGAAGAAATAAACTACAATTCGTGTCGAACGCTGTGATATCGAAGCCGTGCACTGAATATGGCAAAAGAGCGCAAGAACGATGCTGTGGCGCGCTTGTGTCAGTCCGTCGTAAAACGCGCGGAGATCATTGAAGCGCGCGTCTTTTGTTAGAGGCGGCGCGCGGGGGCCTCCGCACGTTATAGCGTTACTCGAGAAGCTGCGTGTTAACCGGCCGTCGATTTCAAATAAACAAAACGAAAACCCCTTCCGAAAAGCAACACGTTATTACAGTGTGGGATTTTTTTCTAGGCCTATGAACACGCAAATTAAACACCCGATGTAATGTCGCTCAAGCTGTATGAGCGTGTCTTCTTACCGGCGGAAGAAGAGGCTCCATTTGCGCTCCTTGGTCTCTTCTGTCCATTATTCTCGTCCCCGAGCACGACTGAATATAGATTGAATGTCTTAATATATCTAGCAACAGATCAGATGCGCACACTGATACGGCTCAGGCAGCTGCACATTTATATACTGGAAACCATTGGCTAGTCGTCGACCCTCGCTGATTTTTCTTTTTTCTTTCTGGATAGAGAGAGAGAGAGAGAGAGAGAGAGAGAGAGAGAGAGAGAGAGAGCGTGTGTGTGTGTGTGTCCCCCCC
>JAOUQW010000004.1:17563146-17579111 GCA_028565825.1 Olivaichthys viedmensis
TATATATTTGTATATTGATACCGTATTTTATTGTTGATAATCCCAAGGTTTAAACCTAATACTTTATCAGCTGCTTTTCCACTATGGCAGAAATGGTTTTGTCAAAGGATCACGTTAACATCTGCTTAAATGCATTATGTTTTTGATTAGATTTGATGTGCCTTTGATTGGAGCCCTGTTGTACTCAGTGCACAAATTATTTTGCTTATGGGTCGTTTCATATTTTGAATGAAAATTTGCACTTTAGTACATTATTTCTTTCTTAATATGTATTTTTCTTCCTGTAAACACCTTCATCAGACAACAGAGAAGTAAGAGTGGAAAAATATGAAAAACATGTTTATAATTTTCTGGAAATGAACAGTCTTCGGGCACAAAAAAGATGACCCTTGTGCAATTTATAGAGAGGTTTGGTTTTGTAAAGCTAACTACCCTGTTTCCAACTGCTCAGTGCATGCTGCCCTTACAGATGGAGCTTGCTGGTGAAGGTGGTGGCTGCAATTAGGCAAAATGAATTCTTAGCATTGATATTCAGTATTTCATGTGTTCTTATTGACCTTTTTACCCCATAAAGTGTGTGTGTGTGTGTGTGTGTGTGTGTGTGAATGTGAAGTCCGGACATTCCCGTCACGATTTAATTTATCTTTGGTTGCTCTGGGGAATCCAGCCATCGCCATGGTAATTCCTGAAATTGATTTTTAAGAGTCAACTAGGGAGGACCCATAACCCTCTAGGCATGTGTAAGGTTCAGGGGTTTGCTAAGGTCAAATGTGCATTTAAAACCAGTGCCCAATGAAGCTACACTAGGGTTTGCCTTGCATGTTGTTTTTATTTATTTTTATGTTTGTTGATGCGCTGTTGATTTACAAATGTAGCTATGTAGGTATTATGATGGTTGTATAGCAACATGTACAATGTCTTCTGCTTCTACAAGTGGGACAAAAAGTTTCTGGCCAGTTTGATTTGCCTTGATAATCTGCAGGCTGAAACATGCTACCGTAGTGGGAATAGCTGAATAGCAGAGTACTGGGCCAGGAAATGGGGCCCCCCTACCCCAGAAGGAAGGGGTCAAAGCCAAGGTCGTGTGGGCCTCCGTGGTGGAGAGTCATGTGATCTGCGTGTGAAACCCTATTGGCTCCCTCCCCCTTCTGGCTCCCTCCCCGTTCTCTCTCGTCTCACTTGCCAAGGAATGCTGTTTATGTATGCTGTTTATGCCGCATACCAAATCAGACCTTTATTCAATTTAACGTTACAGAAATCTGATCCGCTCTGCAGTTTAGTGGAGTGCAGGGAAGTCTTGAGAAAATGAGTTTTATGAGGTCTGGATTACTCCTCTACTCTCAATGTCTATATTTAAATTTCAAAAGATGCACACTCTTGCAAGTTCTTGACTGTAATCACAGGACAATATTGTATAGCAGTCTAAAAGCACTGTTGGACTCCAACAAATGACTCTTTGTTCAAGAATTGTTTAAAAAACAATGGCAAATAATGAGAGAGTGATTTTGAGAGACAGCATTTCTGTCTCAACAGGAATATTAAGCCTTTAAGGAGAAAGACCAGATATTAATCAAACGTTGCAGAAATAAACACAGAAGCGAAAGCTTTTCCTCTCTCCATCCAAACTGTAGGCGTTTGTCTCTGGGGTGTTGAGAAACACACTCCGTCATGCCTGCTCTCATTCATCATGCCTCGCTCGCTGCCTGATGATGGAGAACACGCACACACTCGCACACACACAGGCCCGAGGCCTGGTTTTCCTCTTGGTCTGCAGTGGGACTGTGGAAGGACTTCCTTTGAACTCTGTGCAGTAATCACAGGCTGCACTCCATCAGTGCTGTCCCAGCCTCTTTTTGCCACATAATTGCCACACAACCTCTCACACACTTGGATTGCAGTTATGCCGGGCTCCCTACATTTCTCACACAAAGCCTTCTTTGTCTCGGCATCGTACACCTTTAAACAAGTGCCAGCTTAGGGACTCTGCAGTTCCTGTGTATGTCATTTAGCTTAGCTCACACATTCCTCCTCCTCCATGCCGTATATGACATGTAGACAGACTGTCTCTGTCAGCAGGATGCATTTATCCTCCTCTCTCTCTCTGCAGGTATGGAAAGATCGTCTCCACGAAAGCCATTCTGGACAAGACCACAAACAAATGCAAAGGTTTGTCAGATTGAATGGTCTCTCCCATGCCATATGTTGATCTTATATTAACATAGGGCTGCACGATAATAGATAAAATGTCACTGATGATTATTTTGCTCCTTATCACAACAATTCCATTTAGGAGCAAAACAATTTCCGTTTCATCGTTTTATAAAACACATTCGTTCACAATTTACATTATAAAGCCTACATTCCTTCAGATGGATAAATAATAAATCTGGTCCTTCGTAACATTAATTGAATGGGTCTTTTAAATGCTAAATATACAAACAAGACTCCAAATACATACTAATGTTGTCACAATTTTTACATAATTGGCAAATATCAATTATTTGAGGTGATTGCAATGAATCGTTTGTAGCGGGTAAACACGACGTTCATTCTCTATTAGTTTTTTGATATAATCAAATCGCCACACCATTATACTTTAACCACTATTCTCAGTGAAAGGCTTTGATCAATGAACTATTTGTAACTATGTTTTGCCATGTAACACAATAATATTTCGTGAAGTTGTCACTCTGACCAAGACATGTTGTAAATGACAAGATTTAGTACATTACTCCAGAGTCGTACATTACACTGCAAATAAATAAATACATAATTAATAACCAAAAAATATTAATTTACATAGTTTTTTCTATAGTACATAGTTTATTGTCCAGTAACCTATTTGTGTATTTCTGTAAGAGGTTTTATATATTTAAGTTATTTGGCCGTGTATGTGCATTGTTACAGTACTAGCATGCTTATATTTTAAAAGGGGTATAAAGTCAGCAGAAAAGACAAATAAATTGTTAACAGCAATTATGTATATAACAATTAATCGGCAGCAAACAATTTCATAATCCTGACAGGCCTAATACATATATTTTTACATACATACAGTACATACATAAGCTATATATGGCACTATAGCATGCAACAAAATAGACAATTAAAACATATGAATTGGGAGTTCGTGATTTACTGCAGAGTCAATAAACACCAATATCTAATGTTAGCCAATTAGATAACTTTTAGCTAAGCTCACAGTCTCTGGCTCAGCACTATCACGATTATAGACAATAGACTATTATGCTCAATTACTCGAGGAAGCCAGAATCCATGATTACGATTAAAATATGATAAATAAAGCAGCCAAATGTTAACGTATCATATGCAGTCCTTATGTTGACATCTGATATATTATACTATTTGTATGAAGATAACACTTTTATAACACTTTTATAACACTTTTAAGCACATAATTTGCTGCTGTATTTGTTCTGATCAATTGCCTTACCCTCTGCTGATTGCTGTAGCATGCAGTATTTTATAACAGCTGATGGTTTATTACAGTTGTATAAATATATAATAATGCAACGTGTCCTGTCCTCAGGTTATGGCTTTGTGGATTTTGACAGTCCAGTGTCAGCGCAGAAAGCTGTGGCAGCGCTAAAGAACAACGGAGTTCAGGCTCAAATGGCCAAGGTGCGACTACAGCCTATGTCATCACTTCCTTCTTTTAGTGTCCTAATATCCTGCCTGACTTACATTTATAATATGGCCATCTTTTGTTAGAGCTAAGAGTTAAAGCGGGTCTCTGTGAATGCGTGTCCTTCTTTTCACCTCAGCATCTCGTTCTGGCTCGAGCGTTGTTGACTTCACTCACCACCACACGTTTTAAATGTGGGTGTGTGATTGTGTGTCATAATCTAACTGCAAAAGGCTTGCTTTTACTGCATTGACCTCCTCCCACTGCTCTCAGAACGCATCTGCATTCACGTTCAATTATTCATCGGTTCTTCTCTTCCAGCTCTTCTTCTCTGTCATAGCGCACTGATCTGCCACTTTCATTTCTACATGCTCGTGCTCACATACATGCATGTGTGTGTTTGAGTCAACACGTCTGATGACAGATTCCTTTTTCTGATTTTTTTATTTTTTATTTTTCATTTCTCCTGATGCGCCTGAAACACCCAAACGAGGAGGCTTCCGCAGTCAGCCAAAGGCCATATGTTAATCCCAGCTCATCACCATGGCTACGACCCCTTGTTAACTAGAGGGTTATTGAGGATCATAAATCCAGGGTGCCCTTATAAACCAAATTGCTTCATGGAGAAAGAATGTCAGATTTGTCTCGAGCACACTGTAGCTCAAATTAAGCCTGACGCTCTGTTCTTGGAATGCAGAGCTCATTATTTTCCCTTCAGTGAAGCAGATATGGATTGGGCAAAAAAAAGGAAACAGTGATTCTCTGAATGTCTCAAAGCCATATTGGCCAAAACGTCTTCAAAAAATATAAGTCTGAATTGTCCAAAGATTAAACCCACTTTGCTGGACTTGCGGTCTACTAAAGCAGCAGGACTTTATAGGACGTACTGTATGTAAGGGCTACATAGTGCCATTTTGGTGTTTTGGTGAATAGGGCCTCAAATAATTTGTATATATACGATGTGTATATATACAATATATATATATATATACACACAGTACATAAGATTTAAAAACACGTCCATGAATAAAAGATTCAAACATTTTTCCTACCAAACACAGCAGTTTGATAGTTTGATTGATGGACGAAAATGACCCACATTGCCAAACTGAGACTCGCTAGTTAGCTAATTTCTCAAATTTCACAGGGAAAATCTGCATCTCTCTCACTCAAAGAATTGCGCCTCAGTGACCCTTTAAAGACAATGGGGATTTCCTCCTGCAGGCGGGCTGGATACCTGATGGGGTTAAGGCCCACCTGAGCAACCTAAACTCTTTACTCATGCACACAAGGGCAGTAAAGCAACATTTTAGAGGTAGAAGCCATATAGAACTTCAGCTTCATAATTGTAATCATGTTACTCTGTTGTTTGTGTTACAGCAACAGGAACAGGACCCAACCAACCTGTACCTGTCCAACCTGCCAGTGTCCATGGACGAGCAGGAGCTGGAGAACCTCCTCAAGCCCTTCGGACAGGTCATCTCCACTCGCATCCTCAGAGACGCACACGGAGTGAGCCGAGGTGTAGGCTTCGCCAGGTCAGTATGTGTGTGTGTGTGCACCATCTGATAATGCACCATTTGGCCCCTTTTGAATGCATGTGTTTTGGTGCAGCCATGTATGCGTTTGAACCAGGTCAATGATGAACTGTTTTTTGTTCACATATTGAGTGTTCATCTTTGTTGCTCTTCCGTTCTTTCCTTGTATGATTGTCTGTCTCAGGATGGAGTCTACAGAGAAGTGTGATGCCGTGATCTCTCACTTTAATGGGAAGTTCATTAAGTCCGCGTCAGGAATGCTGGGTAATTAAATATCCTTTTCTGTCTTTGTTACTGTAAATCTGATGCTTATCTGATGCTTACCAAGTGTTAGAAAACTCAAGCTGGATGCATATGCGTGTATAATGTGTATCCAGGTGCATCAGAGCCGCTGCTCTGTAAATTTGCTGATGGCGGCCAAAAGAAGCGACTGAGTCAGACTAAATACATTCCCAATGGACGAACCTGGACACGGGACGCCGAGGTGAGACTAGTAAGTCCATCTCCTGTGCTTTATTGTGTGTGTGCGTATGTGGATGTGTGTTTTTGTGCATGTGGGTAAGACCAGTCAATTGGCCACCGTATTACACGTTTGACTATTTATTTTTAAAAAACAATTCCCTGCTTCCAAGTGATTCAACAGTTTAAGGCTTCACTTAATTGTGAAGGAAATTGTGAGTTTGAATCTCAGTGATGTCACCGCTATCCATGGCCTAGACTCCAAGTGAACATAAGTGACCCTGCTCTATGGGTGGCAAAGATGGACCTGTTTCCCTCTCCATCTGTTGATCTATACTATGCTAGGCCCAATCCTACACTATGACCGTCTCTGTTGGCTCATGTATACAGATTATGACATTTCGTGAGCGGCTATTTGAAAAGATGCAGTGGCGTGATTCACGTGTCCCAGAGGAAGCATGTGCTGATCCTCAGAATGACTAAATATGAAGGAAAATTGGGTTACTTTTTTATATATATGTGTGTGTGTAGATATGTATATAACATACAGTATATATATCATCAGAGCCACATATAAAGAGATTTAAAAGCATCAAAAAACATCTTTATAGTTTTCATAATCATAATCAAAAGCATACTTTTTTTTTTCTTCCAGAGTGGGATAACATTGACCTATGACCCCAATGCGACTGCCCTCCAGAACGGGTAAGTGTTGCCAAATTGGGTCATTAAAGCCACCAGATGTGGGGAGAGCAGTTACCTTTACTACATATGACTGAGTCATTGAGTGTAGAACCTATGTAGTGCACCTCAGAATGCTATTTGAAATACAGCCACAGGAAAAGAATTAACTGCTTACTATATAATATCACTTTTAGGACACAGACGTTTTCTACTCTTAAAAAAAGTGAAAACAAAGTATGCAATATGTTAACTTATTTAGTCAGACCCATTTTCCTACATCAAGCAACACCATGGTCATTTAGCCAATGAGTTTAGGAAACACATCTTTTGATGGACTTGCATTAGGCGACTGAAGCTAGAACTTAGGATCTTAAGCAATCCAGTGTGGAAATATTTGCCTTTGAATACGTAAATATTATGAAAATTCAAAAGTATTCAAACAGTGACATTCGTTCTGACACACATATCCTAGACACATTCACAACTGCAATGTGTTTTCTCAAGTTCATGCTTTCTAATCTAGATGTTATTCAGGGAACACAGTAGGCAGCGTATTATAAAGGAGTAGCTATTATTTTTGACAGTCTGAAGGAAAAATACTTTTTTAGTATGAATCATTGGATTCCTCCACAAATTCTTTTAACTCAGCTACAGTCTGCCTTAATGTTTGATTGGTAAAAAACGTCAGCGTGATGAATGGCGTAACCACTGTGGGCTGTGAGGGTGTGACAGGCAACAGAGAACTGAATACAGTAAAGAATCTCTTGTGAACAAAATGCGCAGAACAGCCATAGAATAAAAAAAAAAGAGAAAAAATTTAGCAATAAAAACATTTCACAAATGCAATGTAAGTGAAAGTACATTTTTGTCTTTACAAACTTACTCGAGTAGGATTTAAAAAGCACCACGGTTAAACTATGCTTACAAGTAGGCTACAATTTATTCAAAAGGTTACTAAAGTAAGTGTAAGGGATTAAATGTAATAACGTTACTAACCACCTCTGAAAGCCAGCAACCTTTAGCTTAGCACAGGTATGATACATTCAGTATTATAGTGCCCACTTTAGACCAGAGTTTAGCTGGTATATTTTGATATGAAATGATTTGTAGCATAGTCTTATGTCAATACTCTTTTTGCTGGAGCAAACCAGTCTTGCTGGTAATGAATTCTTTACTCAGAATTTTTTATGTAACAGCTTTGTGTATAGACATAGGTAAATCTCCTTTTACACAAAATTGAACTGCCTGCTGCCGGTGAATGGATTCTTTAATTACTGGGTATTGATTATATACCTGTCAATCTGTAACACCTCCAGGTACTACGCCCCTCCCTACAGCATGGGGAACAGGTTAATGACCCAGACAGCCGTGTCTCCCTACATCTCACCCATCTCCACCTACCAGGTATGACCTCTCTCTCTCTCTCTTTCATCCATCCCTCCTTGACATAGCTTTTCCTGGTGTTTGCAGGCCTGGTTAATACCAACTCGAGTTTTTTTTTCTCTAGGCTGTTGTAATTAAGGCTATGACTGATTGAAAGCACAGTGTATGTTTATAAATAGGCACAGTAACCATTGTGATACAACCGGAGATCCTCTGATGATCCTCAGATCCTCTGAGGACACAGCAGCTGTGCCAATGTAGTTAAGAGTCTTTTGTGCCTGTCTCGCTGAGTGGTTAGCTTTCACACAGCAGCTGCTCTCATCTGTGTGTGTGTGTGTGTGTGTGTGTTTGTGTGTGTGTGTGTGTGTTGTGTGTGTGTGCGCGTGGACTTACAGGTCCAGAGTCCCTCCTGGATGACACATCAGCCGTACATTATGCAGCACCCGGTAAGAGAAAGACAGACGTAGCTATCTTCTTATTTCTTTTGCTGTCTCTTCTCTTTCTACTCCTACCACTGCAGAAGAGTCGGTTCTCCGTCGGCAAAATCGAATGGGTTCCAGCACCAAAATGCTGCTGGTCTAGAACCAAGAATCAGTGACGCCATGGCAACTTGAGCAACTTAAGTTATTTTCAAAACATGAAAAGCATGTCGAAATTATTGTTAAAATTTTGCGAAATTAAATGTTGCAACCATACATCAATGATCCGCATCAACCTTGCAACCATTTTACTGGAAATGACAACAAAATACATAGAAGCTACATTTCTAATGATAATGCTCACAGAAATTTCCTTGAGTAGCTACACACTCAGAATAAATACCTAAAAGCCATTAAAACATTTCTTCCATTTTGCACATAATTGTTGTCCATGATGATGTCTTTGTGCTGTGTATAGATGATGAAGGATTTGACTTTGGGTGGTACGTGTTCTCAAAGCCAGAAGTACAACTTGTAACGTTATTAACGTTATTTCTGTAATTTTTCAGCTGTGCATTAGCAAACTTCTACATATGACAAGCAACTCAAGTTATTTTCATTATCACCAATTTAAAAAAAAAGATGTGAACATTGTCTACGAACTCCCACATCTGAATATGTAAATGTTAGGCTCTCAAATATGTGGAAATCATGGGCCGATTCTTAAAAAGGTTCCGGACTGGCACCTTGACAGTACAAAAAGGATATGTGTGTGCATTCTCTGTGAGGAGGGTCAGCTCCAGCAATGAGAACACGTTAAAGGAAAAAGGAAACGGTTGTCTGTTCTCATTCAGCAGATGGTCCTGACCCTGTGACCTCTTTCCTTTTTAATCTCTCTGTTTCTCTGCTTTCATTTCTTTTCACTCCCCGTCGAGTTTAGCAGATATATCTGACTCTCCGTTTATTCTCTTTTTCTTGCTCGCTCTTCTTCAGGGAGCTGTACTGTCGCCCTCTATGGAGCACCCCATGTCTCTGCAGCCATCCTCCATGTTGGCTCCTCTGACCCAGCAGATGGGCCACCTCTCTTTAGGCGGCACTGCAACTGTAAGAGCCAAACAAACACCATTAGCCAATAAGGCTATGCTCAGTTAAGAGGTGCTTTTTTTTTTAAATCATGGAACTATCTTTTTGTTGTTTTTTCCCACAGTTTATTCCTGCAAATACACATATGCAAGGAGCATATATTCCTCAGTATGCTCATATCCAACCAGCTGCGATTGCCACTGAGGTTTGTCCTACTCCTATATGCCCAATTACTATCTCTTTCTACTATAACAGAAAAATGGTTTTTCTAGAAGATAGTTTGACCTGATTATTTTCATATGGCTGGCACACTGCCAGGCTTTAGCATGCCTTGTCATAAGCCATCTGTCGAAGCATAACACACAACATGCCTCCCTCACTATAATGAATGTTGTGCATTTATTATGATGGTATTATGCATGAATCATGAATGTATTCATCTGTGACTTATGAGTGATATGCCTTTTTAGGATCCCAATGTGCAGCCCCAGGATGTGACCTCCAGTGATTCCTCCACCTACCAATTCCAACCTAACAAGCAATAAAAGGGTAACTCTCAAAGTGATGAAGTGTACTTCTCAAAGCACAGGCACTAGAAGCCATGAAGTGTACTTTATGTAGTACTTTATGGCTTCTATGTGGATATTTCTAATCTCAATTAATCTGTGTATTCTGTAACACATGTGATTAATTAAAGAATTGAGGTTTCACTGGGTGTGTGTTGTTAGGAATTAAAAATAAACTGATTTGCTGGAGTTGTTTAATGTCCAGGCATTTTGTCCTTTTTTATTATTTGCACTCTCAGATCAGGCATTTGAAACTTTTATTATTTTTTTGTGTTGCATGTGCCTACCAGGGTTTTGCAAGTCCAAATGTATAATTTTAGAGTAATAAAAAAAATTAAGGTAGTTAATGAAACATGCCTACATTGCTGATACCCAATTAAGGACATGCCTGACTGTTTTCTGTCTGATGTCTGAATTAAATTGTCACCTTTTTTTCCAGGTGAGCAGTTGGAGGCGGAGTCAGAGGAGGGCTGCTATGACTACAGGCTTCGCTTCCTTGGAGAGGAAGTAACATCACAGAGGAAAAGACACTTTTTTGCACAGGTTCCAAAATAAAAAACAAGCCCACGGTTTAATCAACCAAACTTCGACAACCTCGGACCCATGACAGGTGGATCATGTCTTCAGCAACCAAACAATGCAACTCAACACAGACAGCAGACATGGGAGAGAAGTAGAGTTTTTATTTTGCTAACTAAAGTAAACAAGACGAAGACAAACGCTTATTTTTTACCAAGGATTTTTCGGCACAGACCAACTCTGTGAACACAGGACTTCAAAACGCAGTGTGCTAGTACCTTTAGATGCATGAGAGAACTTTTTAGTATGGTTTTTAGTGTGTTTTTACTGACCGTTTGTCAGACGCGGACACACACGAAAAACAAATTTGCTGTGGTAGTAGCAATGAGAAGGTTTCTTTTTGCTTTTGTCTTCCGCACTTTGCCTTTTTGGTCCGTAGTAAAAGAAATTTGCCTTGTAAATACTGTAGAGGTTTAGAATATAACGCTTGACGGCAATTGGTCTTCTCTCCTGTCTGTCAAAGCGGATAATTCTTTATCTTTAACTTTAGGTTGTTCTCAGAAAGCAGATCATGTAAAGTGTGTCACAGAAGAGTCCAATTCTGCTGTCCGCCGAACACGCCTGTTTAAAGTCTTCTTGCCTTTTCAGTCAAACTTGATGTGGTAGTTTTAGGTGAAGCTGTTGTTGTTTTAGGTGTGTGTTGAGGGTGTGACCATGTATAGGTACTGAATCACTCAGGTTACGATGCTCTTCTTTTATTTTTTACATCACTGTCTGCGTTTGTTTGCCTTTTTGTTCTTCTCCATCTCTTCGACTCTGTTCTATTGTCCTCCTCTGCTTCTGCATTTCTCCTGTGTCTTTTTCTCCTTCCCTCCCTCCCTCCTTCCTCCCTCTCCTAACAGGGATAGGTCTTCAGAAGCCAGAAACGATAAAGAGAGCGAGACTTTACGTCAGTGGAAAAAGACTTGTCTTACAGCCACTGACGACGTTAGAATTGTGCGCACACACACACTTCTTGGCCTGTGTGTTTGTGCACTACCTCATACCATGGGTCTGGGTTTATTTTTGTTCTGGTTGATTCGATGATGTCACATCTCTTCCTGCCTGCTCGAGACACCACCAGTGTTGACAAAGACTGTGCACATGATACGAGTTTGTATGTGTAAAATGTACAGTGTGCATTAAGCGAAGTCACTTTTCGATCGTATTGCACTCAAACTGTCGCACTTTGTTTTGGTATTCGTTAGATTACACTCATTATTTCGTGAAGGCACGTGTTAATGTATGACATGTCGTATGCTGCATGTTGTTGAATGTTCTTCCTGAAGTGAATAGCTCCTGATTTTTCTCACGCTTGTGCTGGGGGAGTGTGTGACGCTCCAATAACCAGTCTAACAGCGTGTTAAAGATTGGAAGATCGTCCTTTTATTCGTACGTTTAGAGAGTGTGTTTGTGTGCTGCACTGTAGGGAGCCGTCACTCATATTAAATTTGTGTCCTACCGTCATCATATCCTTCACGCACACTTGAGTGTGTGCACACGTATCTGCTTGTTGTGTGGATTGGTTGATGGCGTGCCATTGATAAGTGGGCCATAGCATTTCGGAGAGGCCTGCGTTGCCGTGGAAACGATGGGGAAATGGCTGGTGTGGAGCCATGCAGCTGTGGCTGGTTGGCAGAGTTTCAGGTTTGGGAGGAAAAGGATGAAGGGGTGTGTGTGTGTGTATTCGCAGTATACACTACTGTACTCTGGGGCATGACTGGTTGGGCAGATCACTCCTCTTATCTCCCTGTTCAGCCTTGAGTCATTCAGTTCTCAGAACTCTACAATTCAGAACTCAATATCTATAATTTGGAATTCGGAACTCGGACAATAAAATTCAGAACCTGCCGTCTAGACTTCAGACACTGGGTGTTGGAAATCCAGAACCTTTAACTTGGTTTCTACATTTCAGAACTCAACACTTGATCTCTAGAATTCATAACTTGGCAGCTCTAATTCAGAATTCAGAACTCTGGCTCTAGAATTCAGACTTCAATACTCGGACAGTTAAATTTAGAACTTGCCGTCTAGAATTCAGACTTCAGCACCTGGCCTGTAGAATTCATAACTCTGCCTCTAGAATTCAGAATTCAGAACGCTGCCTCTAGAATTCAGAATTCAATACTCGGACAGTTAAATTTAGAACTTGCCGTCTAGAATTCAGACTTCAGCACCTGGCCTGTAGAATTCAGAACTTGGTCTCTAGAATTTTTAATTCAGCCTCTTTAGTCTGGTTTAGCAACAGGTTTAGGTGGCTGCATTGCAGTTAGTTATCCCTGCTGTGATCCAGACTCAGTCTCTGTTGGAGAGTTGGGGGTCAAAGGGAGACTCATAGCCTTAAGTTAACCTTTAACAGAATTAATGGGGACTTTGAACAGCAATCTGGAGCCCAAAGCCACTAATCCTCATCAGCACAGTGAACACACACACACACACACACACACTCTTTACTCTTTATGGGTCTTTTTATGTGGACTGAATGACTCATGCAAGGCACTGATAATCTCTCAAAAGAACATTGTAATCCGCAGTATAAAAATATATATATATTGCGGTCTAGTGTAGACAGACAGTACATAAATATTATTGCTTATGTTGTCTTATTTCCAAAGAATGGGTCAACAATAAAGTTTGGACCGTTGTTTTTATTTATTGCTGTTAAATTGGGGAACCATGGTTTTGTAGGCTGCCCCAAATAGCAGACCGCTTTACAGAACTCAAATACTATTTGGGGTTTCCAAACGAGGAGTCACCTACTCATTCTCAAAAACAGCTGACCCTACTGTAGATCTTCTGTGGGGTACTGTAAGAATGTATGGCCCCTCCAAATCCTCTATAAGGCTCTCATACTTAGGATTATTCTTCATGTGATTTGTGTTCTGTAAGGTCAGTGCTCACATCACACACACACACACCTTTGCTTAAGCCAACAGATCGGGTGAGCAGCTCTGTAATTGCTTTAATATTTTACATTCCCTTGCCTAAATGATTTTAGATTAACTGGCTTGCAGTGTCACTCCTCCCTGAAGGAGTTTTTTTGCTGAATGGGGGATCCCATCAGCTGGGATTTTATCCACAACATCTTGATGGTGTTTCTCTGACCCCTCGGCTCCTACCACGGCAAGTCACACCCACTCTCTGAACATTGCACTTTTCATGAGTGTGGGATTACTCGGACGGGCTCTTCTCAGATGGATAGGGACTTGCTAATTTTCACAACTTTAAAAGTCTAGCCAAGAATAACACAGTCCTGTATCGAGATTATAGCCTCCCCAACTGCCAGCCCAAGCACTGAACCCACATTTGATGGTAATTGATCTTATTTATTATTCAATTTGCTTTCTTGGCCTTGTTTCTCAGCTAAGTAACAATAAGGGGGGGGGGGTTCATTCATTAAAATAAATGAAATGGAGATAATGAGCTCCATTATGAGCTCAACACAAGCTCTCCAGTCAACACTTCTATTAAACAGAGAGGCGTGCACGTGGGACTTCACCGCTTACCCTGTGCTCCAGTGCTGTTTTTAACGGCATCCCTATCGCCGTTTTTAAGGCGGCTCCAATACTTGATTCGCTTGAGTGAAGTTTGTTATACGAGTCGAATCGAGTCAAAATCACTAGATGTCAGAAGCATAACTTACCCAGAAGTCATTGCGACTTTGCATTTGAAGCTTATGTGAACTTGAACAATACAAGACTTAATATTTAAATAATATAAGCTTTGGTTTGCTGTGTTTGAATGAATTTTATAACTCAATCTTTTACCAGTTATTTTTATCGCTAGCTAGCTAACAAACCAGCTAGTTAACACGCTAACCAGCTAGTAAGCCAATATGACGCTGTACATAGTTCAAAGGAAGAAGACCGTACACATCAGCAAGAAAATCATTTCACCTACGCTTTTCTTGCTGCCAAGGCAAAGGTCATTCTGACTGAAAAACTTTGCCCACGTTGTAGCCTCCTCCTCTTATCCTCAAGTGACCACTCATGTGATAGATGTGATGCTCACGTCTGAGTTGTGAGGTGAAGTTTGTCGACGGTGCATTAAAAACACTAATGAAACATAGGATTGATCTTCGTAACCCTAGTGAATATAAATTGCTAAGCAAAACTAAGTACCAGGGTTAATAACGTTGATTCTGCTTGTTTGTGTCGTAAGACTGACTCTCTCTCTCTTCTGTAGGAGATAAAGATGGTGGTAAGGTGACGACGGTGGTGGCGACCCCAGGTCAGGGTCCTGATCGGCCTCAGGAGGTCAGCTACACCGACACAAAGGTGATCGGGAACGGCTCGTTCGGCGTCGTCTACCAGGCCAAGCTCTGTGACTCCGGAGAGATGGTGGCCATCAAGAAGGTGCTGCAGGACAAGAGGTTTAAGGTGAGACTGATAACTTCGCACCTTAATATCATCGCTAACTCTTGCAATCTATTCAGATGGAGGCTATATAGTCAGGCAGAAATTTTAAGGAGTGTTTGTGCTCCTGAGATGAACATAAGGACAGTGGTCTTTTACCTGTTCTTTAATGTCTTGGTTTGTAGATTGCTATATTGTTGACTAGCTAGTGTAGCGTGACCTGACAGGCAGGGAATGTATCTTTCTAGCTACTGTTAGCCATCTATGTTGTTTAACTTGCTCTCCAGTGCTAGAACTAACCCTATTCAGAAAGCCTAGAATTATTCCTATTATTTTTTAAATCCATGAGTAGAAGCTAGCGATTCATTGCTAGCAAACAAATGTTGTGTACTACAAGCAATAAGTTATGATGCCACTGATAAAAGTCCTGAACGAGTTTCAACAATGCAACGTTACATTTTTACAATTCTCATGACCATAGGGAATCAATCTGAGGTCTTAGAAATAATAGTACCTTCTGTTGTTTGCTGACGTTTTCATGACTTTTGGCAGCAGTCTTGATTCAGCCGATGATTTGGGTGAGAATGTAATTTTTTTGTAGATGATATGACCACATCAATCTTCTGTGTGTGCGACCGTGACCAGAGAGTGTAAATTTGTGTGTGTTTTGATTGGCAGTTTGCCGCTCTGTTAGAACTCCCTACCCTGTGTGTGGGTGGGAACACTTTTAAATAAAATAAAAAAGATAACTGCAAAATAAAACACCACAAAACCATGGAATATAAATGGCCTGTGACAAACTAATGAGTGTGTTTAAATTCACACTAAGGATCTGATCATTATCTGATTTTGGCAGTTACCAAATTATTCAAGTAGTGATGTGAACAGTATACTACGATATTTTAAAAAGCCATTTTTGGAATTCAAGAAACCTGGATTTTAGGCCAATAATCGGGTTATTCAGCAAATATATATCGTTAATCTAATACCTTTCATTTTACTTGTCTTTGGATAAAAATAGAGACATCTTGAAGGACAGCATTTTGCACAATTTGCAACCATCAAAAATCCCAAATAAATATTTAGTAGTGAGAGTGGTAACCTCAAGCTTTTCACCCCCCTGAGCTCTAGTGTGTTTCTCTCTTCACCCCCTGATCAGAGCTCTAGTGTGTGTTACGCTCTTCACCCCCCTGATCAGAGCTCTAGTGTGTTTCTCTCTTCACCCCCTGATCAGAGCTCTAGTGTGTGTTACGCTCTTCACCCCCCTGATCAGA